>WAAF01003023.1:806601-844671 GCA_013400475.1 Tricholaema leucomelas
TTTTTTTTTACTTTTTCTTTTTTCTTATTTTCTTTACTTTTTAGATGTTTATTTTCTTTTTTCCATTTTTCTTTTTCTATTTTTTTTTTTTACTTTTTTACCTGTTTCTTTTTACTTTTTTATTTTTTTATTTTCTTTACTTCTTTACTCTTTTTTCTTTTTTCTTTTTCCTTTTTTCTTTTATCTTTTTTTCTTTTTATGAAGTGCAGAGTACATGATTAACCCTGGAAGATGGTAAGGGAGAGGAGGGTGGGTCCTACCAAGATATGTGAGGCAGAGCCAGGGAGAAAACTGGGACAGAACAGGGGTGGCTCAGTCTTGAATGACTTACTTTGACTAACTATTTTCAGTGGAGAAAGAGGCATTTCCAAAAGGCAAATATGTCAAAGGTGGGCACCTATAAGAGATAATCACTGAAGTGATTTCCTGAAGTTGCTTCTCTGCCCTTCCATGGCTGTGCAGACCATTCAAATGCTAGTTCAGCATTAATACCTAACTTTTCCTGTGGCTAAAGTTCAGGGATGAATCCTACCCTTCTGTATTCAAAGAAACATTGAAGAAATGTGTCTTTCTTGGTGCTTCTGTGGGTGAAGAATATGATAGTGGACTTTGGAGCAATTCTGCCAAGAATTTGCACAGAAATGTGCAAAGCTGCAAAAATTGGGAACGTATTTGGGAATCCTCAGCCATCAATAACATAGGCAATAGGGAAATAACAGCGGGAGGGTTTACTTTTGAATGCTTCTCATAAAAACGAGGGGAGCAGATTGTTTATATTAACCTTTCTGGGAAAGGCAATCAAATTGTCCTTGAAAAATGTTAAAGAAGGGAAACATGAGCGTGACTTTCAATAGCCCTTAACAATCTGTGAAGCGGCCCATTGCTAACTGTCACACACAATGTGCATTTTGTGCCGTGATTTCTGTTACACTGCCACTCTCTATGAACGTGGTTAAAAGAATAATTCGAGCTGCATGATCCCAGGTGCGTAAACATGTGCTCCTCCAGCCAGCAAAGGAACTGCCGAGCCTAGCAGGATCATCAGACCCACGGGTCAATTCAGGGACTAAGAAAATCATTTCCTATTTTTCCTTTATGGATATGGAGCATGCTGGGATCAGCCAGGCTAGAAAAATAGAAAGAAGCTGTGTCTTCTGCAGCAAAAACAGAACTGGGAAATGAAAGATGCCTCCAACCCTGGCCAATTCTGTCAAAGCAGGACGAGGGAAAATGCAAGGTCCTTGCTGTCCGAGGGTCCCACTGGTCATTCCTACAGCCCCAGTGGTCGCTGCTACAGCCCTACTTGTTCTGCAGAGCCGCGATCTGCCTTGCTGAGAGCAGCAGGATTGGAAACCTGGCCCTGCTCCTGGCAGAGGCACTTAATACCTCACAATGAGCAAGGCTGGAATGCTCCATTCACTGAAGTCCCTGTGCCCTTGGTTCCTTGCTCAGCAGTTTTTTCAGGTTTTTGAATTGCTCCTCAGAGGCTTTCAAAGGCACCTACCTTTCCACCAACTAAGCAAACAGGCTTAAGAGGGATTTCAAGCCTTAAAGTACTGCTTGGTGCCTTCATAGGAATGTGTGGTTTTCCACAGGCTGAATCCCCTTTTCTGTGCCTTCCCTTCTCTGGTGGGAGAAGTTAGTGACTGAAAAGGTCACAGATTGCCTTTCTTGATAGCATTCAGCTGAGGTTATGGAACAGCTTGCTGCATTTAAAATATGCCTAAATGCCATTGTTAATATTTGCTGAGCTGTATGATGTATGATCCCTAAATTTCCTGATAGTTTCCTCTTTTTCTCCTCTCTTTTGTTCATGGCTAAGCTTCTTCCTCCTGGTCCTTCCTGGATGAAATGCATCACATGCTTGGAGCGGTACCCTGGCAGGGTAGAGATGGGGAGGGGAAGTGCATCATCCTCGTAGTGATACAGCTTCAAGACTGGATGATCTCCAACTAGTGACAGCACCTTGGCTGGCCCATGGGGTAGATGGGATGACTCCAGACAGCTGTGTCCTCTTTTCCAAGTAAAGAAGTCCAGATAAGACTATGAGAGTTTGCTTGGTTTTGTCTACCTGTCTTAGCCAAAGCACAAGAGTCTCTTCTCCCAGGCAACCAGCAACAGAACAAGGGGACACAGTCTCAAGTTGTGGCAGGAATATCTGTTTGCCTGTTGACTAACATCTGAATATTTTTCACTTTTAATCAATGACCAGGTGAAATCCAGAGGAAATTCCTTCCACAACATGCTCTCTTTACTTATGCATCACTTTTCCCACTGCCAAACTCCTAAAATTACATTTTTTTCAAGTCTTGCTTTTCTTCTTTTTCATAGTTTTTTATTAGCATCATTGAAGCTACACTGCTGGTGATCTGACTTGTTCATGTGACAAAAAATAAGAACACCCTGCAAGGATCCTCTTCTTCTGGTTGTTTTGATCCCCCTCGCCCCCGCCAAAATTAGTTTGCTCTGGTTTCAGGAGAACAGCAACAGATTAGATCTGGGCTCTGCTTGGTCCAGCCCAGAAGCTTTGGATTTTGATCCATATCCTTAAAAAGAAATGAAAGGACAGGAAAAAAATACCCATTTTTGAGAATTAATACCTCTGTGATTGATGTTGATTCAGATCAGTGTTCGCAGTCTCCTTTCAGCTCTGGGGGTGGACCACAAATGCTGAAACAGCCAAAGAATCAGCAAAAGGCTTTCTTGAGACCAAAGAAAACACAGATACTTGGGCATGGAGAAAACTATTCAACTTGTCTGAGAAAGAAAGAGCTTTGTGACCCCGAAGGATATTTGAAGAGTTGTTTTAAATCATTAGCAAGTTCTTCTGCATGATTTAGCAGCAATGGAAGTTCTGTTTTGTTGCGCAGCCTATTACACCTATCCAAAGTGACCGTTAACATTGGTGATACACTTGAAGGATTGTATTTTTCTGAGAGTTCTACCACTATTGTCTATCAGTGACTTTTAGACTGCTCCCTGACCCCCGGCAGCACTCCTACAGCCATCACACGTAGCAGCCACCTGCACCGTGATGCTTCTTTTGTGTGCGATTGAAATAAGCGAGTGGTGAGATGTGCATTAGGGTGATACAAACACAGTCTCCGCAGGATTAACAAGGATATTCTTGAATTCCACGGTTACTCTTTTATGATTTACAGTGATCTTGATTTATCTTCCACCAGTATGCTTACTTTGTGGGTTTTGGCTCTGTTTTCAAGACAAAAAAAAAAATCTGTGGAAAGAAGCATTAAGTTTTTCTCTCACTCATTTAGGTCACAAAAGGAGCTGAGCGAGAAAAATCAGTAGCTTTCAAATGCTATTACCTTGCTAATGATGGCTCTCATCGCATGACAGTTCTCAAACTGATAAGACATTGCAAACAACCACAGAAAAGGCAAAGAGGTTTTTCGGTGCCCTAGCTCTGTCTCTGCAGCTTGCACATGTTTTCAAACATAATTTCATGCCTGCTTTCTGACAGCTCATTAAACAAAGGCCTCTTGGTACATATAGTGCCCATCTTCCTGCTGAGATTGTAACATATTTATGGGGTTTGCAGATTGCTGGCTGTTTGCTCTTCTACTTCACAGTGTCCTGCCTGCCAAATGCTTATCAGTTTAGCAAAGGTGACAGTTTTCCCCATTTGTGTAGGTAGAAATGGTCTTGTGTTTGACCCTTGGAGGCAAGAAGCAATATGATTAGAAGAAGCTCCTGCAAGCTATAGATAAAAGCAATCACACAGGGAGAGACAGCGAGGAAGAGCTCAAGGGAGGAGGCTGATGTTGTGGAAGCTGATAGCTTGCATTCAGGGAAAGTGCTGGCAGTTAGTTAGTGAGACAGCTGGTAACATCTAGACCTTGTGGGATTTCAGCTTCAGACAAAGCAAACAAGGATCCAGGAGCGTTGAGAAGCTATCTGGAGCAGTGTGCAAGGGCAATCAGAGCTACTCACTTCTAATTATCTGCCTCTTTCTTGTCATTAAACTATCATTATTATACATTCAAACCAATAAAGTTTAGTGAATTTAGCACCTTCTATTTTCTTTAAACGCTGGTGCCAAGCCCCTGCTTTCCTTCCTAACAGAATAGATGAAGACATCTTTAAGCCAGCCGCTACCATTCATCCATCTGTCCTTGAAGGGTGGCAGGGGACCAGCAGCAGGTTTCTGCTTGTACCACCACTGTCGACTGAAGGATCTGTTCCACTTCACCAGAGTAACAAAAGGGCTAATTGGTTTTTGTCTTAAAGATAATTTTATTTTCTTTTTTCACTTCTTGTCAAGCCTACTGCTTAGTCAGTATCAAAAGAAAATGCAGGGGCAGCTCTGTTCAACTGCCCAAACCCAATCAACACAAGGAGCTGTGGAATAGCTGTCAGGCAGGATTATGATATTGATCCTAACTATGTGCATGCTCCAGGAAAAGGAGCATCTCTTTAACTAAAAGTCAGAGGGTGACAGATAATGAAAGACAAATATTTTACAGCTCAAAGGATGGTTCTGTCCTCACATTAGGAGAGCTGCCTAATTACAGCTGAGAGAAGCAGCACCTGTGCATGTTTGCTGCTGTCTCCCCTTATCTTCTGAGCTTCTCATCTCTTACAAATAAGCAGGTACAGAGCAAGTCTCAGCAGGAATGTAAGGGTTCAAGAAACATCCATGCCATGAGGGAGTGATGTGTGTGATTTAATAGGCAGCTTTTCCCTCCCCTAGACAATCCAGAATTTGAGACTTTTTTTTTTTCTGCCAGGGAGGGTGGCTTTGGGATCAGAGACAGACTCAAGTCTCTGCATGTTTCTGGTCATTAGTGACAATACAACATTACATGCAACATCAGTGAGTTTGAATCCTGGGTCTAGTTCCCAAATGGAGGGATAGGTGATGGTCTGGGCTTGAGTGCAGATACAGTGAGATGGGCTGGGATTTGTCAAATGAAATCTGCAGTAGGAGAGAGGAATCACAGCCTGTGCTTCTGGGTGTTGTCCCAGCTCTATCTAAGTCTAAAGTCTGACAAGATCACCCACAGGGACTTAAAGTCCAGCGTTACAACACAGGAATCAAAAGAGTGAGAAGAACCTTTCACTTCTAAGGGCATGAAGGCCAAAGCTGAGTCCACACACTCACTAGGAAACTTCTAGAGAATCAATTACCACATTTGCTTGTTTATTCTGTCACTCATCATCACTAGGAGAGAGTAATACCAGTAGTCTGATGACAGGTGTGCATCACAGACACAGCATGGGTTTTGAGGGCTAAATCTGAAATGAACTAAGATGTATTTAATATTCTTTTAACTTTAGTTTTAATTGTATGGGGCCTTTTAAATGCCTCATAACTGCCATTTGAAGTACAGTACATGAATAGATCCCTGTACACTACTGCCACAGCCACCACAAATGGCTGCAGTCCTGTCAGCATCCTCCAGACACCCCGACCATGTCTTCTTACTACTTGGCTGCACACTCCATCTGCTTGAGCTCTAGCTCCTGTCATAGAGTGGCAACTTCTTTTGCCTAGGTATTACCATGTGAGTCGTAAGACATATTAACTACAAATAAATTATACCTTGATTTACAAGTCCACTCAATCCAGGCTCTAACTCAGGTCAGAATCTGCATTCAGTCTTTTAATCTTGGGTTTTCCAGATACTTCTTTTGGTCTCATGGGTTTCCAGAAAGTCACTTAACCTCTCTGTGACTCATGTTCTGCATCTTTGGTGCAGCAATTATGGTTTCCACCTACTGTGCAAGAGATGGGAAGGATTTCTTGCTCAAGTCTCACAGAGAGACAGGAAGAATGTCCTGAAGAAGCACTATGACAGCAGGACTCTGCAATGCTGTGCAAAATTCAGTGTACTGCCTTGGCTCACCAGGGGTGCTAAAACCACGTATTTGTTATTTAAGACACTGTATCTTACAGACTTTTCTGTACCTTAAGACTAGGCCACATCACAAACCTCAGGGTTTTTTGCACAACCAAGTAGGGAGGATATATTTTAAATAACTGGTCCCAGACCTTTCTTAGAGCTCTTTTAGCTGTCACTGAACTGCTGGTAAAGAAAATATGTTACTTTAGAGTACATTTTTCCTTGTGTAACGAGATACTGCATTGGTCAGTTTTGTTCTTTGTAATACATCAAAGCAATGGGAGTGCATTAAGAAGCAAATGAGGGTCTTGGCCTCTCATCTTAGTTTTATCTCCCCCAATAATAATGAAGGTGGGTAACTTCCTAGGAAATAACAAATTGATATGAACAGCACTGGTCTGCCAGCTACTGTCACTGCTGATGGATAGTGCTACAGCCTGAATGGGTTGTCCACATAGCTATTTGTCAGCACTGTCTGTGAGGAGCTCTGTGATAACATACTGTGTTAAATTCACTCTCGTGTCTACAAAGGAATAGAAAACGGCTCATTTGAGTCAGTAGATGTCACACAGAGTAAACAACAACAAAACCAGGGTGCAGTAATATTAGAGCCTTGCCAGAAAGATATGCTTGTGGTCGAATGGCTTGCTGCTCATTTAGATGCCTGGAAACCTGGTTATAAGATTAGTTCACTGTTGGTTTGTTGTCTTTCTGTCAGAAGAGTTAACTGTGCTGCAGGTTAACACAAAAATGCTTTTGCAATGATCACCTGCATTTCCACTACTGCTTGCAAACGCCATTGCAAAACCAACGGCGATCAGTCCTCTCCTTGCAACCTCACATTCATCACCAGATCAATTGGTAGAGTTGTAGACACTTGCTAAAAAATAAAGAAGCGTAGTAAAACAATTAGTTTCTGTGGTGCAAAACGGTTAATGGAAGTCTGGCTGTTGTATAAGTGATCAAAGTGGAGTGCATGCAACCACTGGAGTTCACAGAATCATAGAATCAGTCAGGGTTGGAAGGGACCACAAGGATCATCTAGTTCCAAACCCCCTGCCATGGCTAGGGACACACTACCCTACATCAGGCTGGTCACAGCCTCATCCAGCCTGGCCTTAGACACCACCAGGGATGGGACCTCAATCACCTCCCTGGGCAACCCATTCCAGGCTCTCACCACTCTCACACCGAACAACTTCCTCTTCACGTCCAGTCTGAACCTACCCATCTCCAGCTTTGCTCCATTTCCCCTGGTCCTGTCACTCCCTGATATCCTAGAAAGTCCCTCCCCAGCTTTTTTGTAGGCCCCTTTCAGATACTGAAAGGCCAGTTGGGTGACCGAAACAGATGGCTCTGCTTATGTGTGGCTGCATGCCCTGTGAACCACACCTCTTTGTACACCTTGGGCTTCCTTAAACCAAAAGTAAATCCCATTATGCTATGACATATAGGCATCAAAATAGTGAATTGCATAATGTTCATCACACACCATCAGTACTGCAGGCAGTTGTTGATCTCCTGAAGCACAGTGACATGTTATTGCAGTTTCTAAGGAGAACCAAGGCAACTTCAGAGGCTGCAGAGCAGGACACCAACTCCCTGTTTCCCCTTTCTCTTTCCTCTCAGTCAGCTAGGGAGTCCCTCTTTAGAACAACAAGGACTATCTGTTTCAGCTGATGGTGAAACATCTGTCACACTCTCTTAGGAATGCTTGCAGGATAACACATCCTCATGTTTTCACTAACAGACTGGCACTGTAGAAACCCCAGCTTGGAGAAAAAGGTCAAATGGGATATTTTCTGCATTTTCAGGAAGCAAAGGGTGTTCTGCTTGTTTTGCAGGATGGTTCATTGCACAAGATTCCCGAGGCAGGATGAATTAACTCTTTTACTTCACCAACCTCGTTACAACATAATGCTGCAAAAGGCTTTTAGGTTGCTGTTCTTCCTATTCAGAGCCCAGTTTTTAGTGCTAGTACCACAGCACATCCTTTGCCTTTGCTTCTCTGTGCTAAGTCATCAAACTGCAAATATATCTTCTAAGGATGATAAAAGAAAAGAGCTTGTTTAGGAGATCCCTTATGTATATTTAGTGGACAGAGAATGTTATAGCTTCCATCCAGGCTGTGGGAGTGATCCCTCACTGTCATGCAAACCACCGTTGCCTACTGAGCCCTTGATTGTCATGTCTGCTCACAAAAATAGGTGACCCAGGACCAAGCACAGAGAAGTGGGTGATCTGGTCAGCTCTCAGATAGCATCCTCATTTACCCAATCACTGTTTCTATCTCACAAAAACAGGTGACCCAGGACCAAGCACAGAGAAGTGGGTGATCTGGCCAGCTCTCAGATAGCATCCTCATTTACCCAATCACTGTTTCTATCTCACAAAAACAGGTGACCCAGGACCAAGCACAGAGAAGTGGGTGATCTGGCCAGCACTCAGTTAGCATCCTCATTTACCCAATCACTATTTCTATCTGAAAGTCCAACTGTGCCTAACACTATGTCCTCAGGTAGCTGTCATATCATTTTTAATGAAAAATAAATGATCCAGAATTTGTTTTACAGAAGCTGGAATGACAATAAATTGCTGCTTAACTAATGGGTTGATCAACACTCCCAGGGTAGTTATATTTTCTGCCAGCATTAGTCTAGTTCAGTTGTTGAGTACAAGGCATACCACACATGGTTTGTAGCACCCCCAAAAGCTGTCACACCCTTTCTCATGCTATCTTGATTGAGAGAGTTGAAGTGAAAGGATGAAACTTGATCAGTTGCTGGATTAGGAGCCTATGTGAGGAGAAACAAAGAAATGACCCATAGTAAAATGGATACCTCAGAAGTAGACAGGCTATAGCTTGACCACACACATTCTTTAATAATGCATTTCCAACATAAACAGAGCCACAGGCACTTGGCACAGAAGACAGTTTCTCTTTTTTGCAGGTCATCAATATCCTATGTTTACATTGTCAGGCTGGGCTCAACGGTGTTAAACTATGAATTAGTCTCAGTGCAAGTAGAGATGTAAACACTGATCTGCACACTACAGCAGTCAGAACACGGGCTGAGTGAGTCACCCCTCTCAGGTACAGAGTTAAATAGGAAGCCTGGGAGAAGCTGAGCTCTGGAAAAGTTTCAGTGACAGTATTTGAAGGTGGTTTTGTTCTAGCTGGAGCATCGCTTGGGAACAATTTCAGTTCAGTGTCATTGCACAAAGATGTCCTTGGAGTAGCTTGCATTTCATATAGAGTAAAGCTACAACTGTCCCTTAAGGGCGATCATCTGCAGCATACAATACTGACACATCAAAAATGCCAGTGACAGTGTGGTGACAGGGGCAAGTTATTCTAGCTTTTTAGATTAACAAATGATGACAGTCTTCAAAACACCCAGGAGGGAAACAAAGCAATTGCTCTGGGAATGCAGAGAAGCACAGGCACCAAAAACATAGGGTCCAGTGGAGGCCTATGAGGATGATTAGGGTACTGGAACACTGCCTGATGAGGAGAGGCTGAGGGACCTGAGACTTTTTAGTCTGGAGAAGACTGAGAGGGGATTTAATTGATGTTTATAAATATCTGAGGGCTGAGCTTCAGGAAGGGGCGGGGGGGGCAGGCTTTGCTCACTTGCTCCCTGTGATAGGACAAGGAGCAATGGATGTAAGCTGCAGCACAGGAGGTTCCACCTCAATACAAGGGGGAACTTCTTTACTGGAAGGGTCCCAGAGCACTGGCACAGGCTGCCCAGAGAGGCTGTGGAATCTCCCCCTCTGGAGACTTTCAAGGCCTGTCTGGATGTATTCCTCTGTGACCTGAGCTAGATTGTATGGTTCTGCTCTGCCTGGGGGGTTGGGCTTGATGATCTCTTTGTGTCCCTTCCAACCCCTGACATCCTGTGATCCTGTGAACATCTGGAGAAAACATAAGTGTTTCTATTTGTATCGTGACCCGTGGATGACAGCAGATATCTCTTGGTCTCCCTCTCCAGTGAACTGATTAATAAAATTATTTCCTGAAAACTTACTGTAATATTGGCACTTTGTGGAGGCTTTAGAAAACTAAAACAAGAAGTACTATTTTTATAGTCTCTCATATTATTAGGTAATTTGTAACATTATTTATAACAGGCTGAAGGGCAGAGATGCCATCCAGAGGGACCTGGACAAGCTGGAGAGGTAGCCACAAGCCAACCCCATGAGGTTCAACAAGACCAAGTGCAAAGTCCTGCATCTGGGTCAAGGCAATCCCAAGCACAAATCCAGGCTGGGCAGTGAGTGGCTGGAGAGCAGCCCTGAGGAGAGGGACGTGGGGGTGCTGCTGGACGAGAAGTTCAACATGAGCCGGCAGTGTGCACTTGCANGGAGTGACAGGACTGGGGGGAATGGAGCAAAGCTGGAGGTGGGGAGATTCAGACTGGATATGAGCAGGGAGTTGTTCAGCATGAGAGTGGTGAGAGCCTGGAATGGGTTGCCCAGAGAGGTGGTTGAGGCCCTGTCCCTGGAGGTGTTTAAGGCCAGGCTGGATGAGGCTGTGGCCAGCCTAATCTAGGGTAGGGTGTCCCTGCCCATGGCAGGGGGGTTGGAACTAGATGATCCTTGTGGTCCCTTCCAACCCTGACTGATTCTGTGATTCTAAGTTCCATGGAAAACTTGAGGAAGGGTTTTTTCCCTGTGAGGGTGACAGAACACTGGAACAGGCTGCCCAGGGGCGTTGTGAAGTCTGCCTCTCTGGAGGTATTCAAGAGCCTGAAGCCCCTGACCTTCTGTGATCCTGTGAATCACAAATGTAAAGTCCTTGAAAGAACTTCTGTGTTTTGGGGGCTTTGTGGGTCTGTATCAGATTTTCACTTCTTCTATACATTTCCCTAAGATTCTTTTCTTTTCCTTTTATTTTCCCCCCCTGCTAAACCAATGATTCTGCCATTAAAATGTATGTTCTGATACTTGAGACACAGTCCCTCTTTCTCCCTTCCCCTTATCCAAACCAACAAACTAGCCAGTAAGAATTCAGCTACAGAGACAACCTCCTCTATCTTCCTGTCATTGCTGTCTGCTGACTGGCAGTGGCTTGGATCAGTTGTCTTTGCTTCTCATCTTACCTTCAAGTGATCCAAAAACTAATTGGCAGGTACAGGATACCAGGAACACAGAACTGTAGGCACACATAATTTTGGACCCTGAATTCATGCCCACATTTTTCTGGGGAGGGAAGTAGGGGTGAAAGTTGTACTCAAATTTGCAATTGTGGTAATTGTGGTCATTCTGTCTATAAAGGCAGAGCTCAAAGGTGAACTTATTTTCCCTAGTGATTCCCATTTTCCTGCCTGGGAAGCCAATTTGTCCACTTGTGGCTAGAGAAAGGGTAGTTGCCAGCCCGCAGGCAGCGTGGATAATCAGGGAGTTTGGGCGCCAGCCTGAATCTGCATGCCAAGCTAACTATGGTACACAGAGAGCCTTTCCTCGCAGGTCAGTGGCAGTCTCACTTTAAGTAGCTCTAATGGCTGCAACAGTGTTGGCTTTCATGGCATTGCATCTGTTTAGTCCTTGTGAAAATCTGTCTCAAATAACCCAAAGAATTAACTTTCAAGCATGCAGTTTTGCCACCTGCACACACCAGAAGCAGATCTGGGGGCACAAAACTCTGCACACGCTTGAGAGAAGCTGGACTGCAATCCCCGTGGAAATTTGGCTCAGTGTAACAAGGTGGGTGAGATCTCCCAGCTTCTCAAATTGCTATTGATTCAGCTGGCAATCTGATCACATGTATTTGTCTTTATTACCGACATAGTGAGTGGGTTGAATGGGGAGCTGATTTCATTTGCTGCTCATCGTGCTGGGGCAAATCTTAGGAGTCCCTGAAACGCAAGAGAATTATACTTCACAGTCTCACAGTCTCACAGTATCACCAAGGTTGGAAGAGACCTCACAGATCATCAAGTCCAACCTGTTACCACAGAGCTCAAGGCTAGACCATGGCACCAAGTGCCACGTCCAATCTTGCCTTGAACAGCTCCAGGGACGGCGACTCCACCACCTCCCTGGGCAGCCCATTCCAGTAGCCAATGACTCTCTCAGTGAAGAACTTTCTCCTCACCTCAAGCCTAAATTTCCCCTGGCGCAGCTTGAGGCTGTGTCCTCTTGTTCTGGTGCTGGCTGCCTGAGAGAAGAGAGCAACCTCCTCCTGGCTACAACCACCCCTCAGGTAGTTGTAGACAGCAATAAGGTCTCCCCTGAGCCTCCTCTTCTCCAGGCTAAACAATCCCAGCTCCCTCAGCCTCTCCTCGTAGGGCTGTGCTCGAGGCCTCTCACCAGCCTCGTTGCCCTTCTCTGGACACGTTCAAGCATCTCAATGTCCCTCTTAAACTGGGGGGCCCAGAACTGGACACAGTACTCAAGGTGTGGTCTAACCAGTGCAGAGTAGAGGGGCAGAATGACCTCCCTGCTCCTGCTGGCCACACCATTCCTGATGCAGGCCAGGATGCCACTGGCTCTCTTGGCCACCTGGGCACACTGCTGGCTCATGTTCAGGTGGGTATCGATCAGCACCCCCAGATCCCTTTCTGTTTGGCTGCTCTCCAGCCACACTTGTTCAAAGCCTGTGGTCCTTTTGGGCTTTACCCTACTGACCAGTTTCTGGTAATGCTTTGTAAAAAAGCCTAAATGAATATCCAGTGGATGCATGGATCACTGCTTGCCCACAAATCCGTGAGCTGCTACATTGAGGAGCAGAAAAACTTCTCATCCTCTGGTGAGAAGCATGCAATTTCTTCCGTGCAGAATACTTAAGACCAGTGCAACAAGAGACGAATCCTGTGCTGTTGCGCAGATACCACCGGGAGATTACTTAGGAAGCAAACTACAGCTGTAAGAGCTTTGGGGAAAACGGATGAAGGAAACACATTCCTACTTCCAAAAATAGAAACTGCCAAGCTTATGAACCTGACAAGATCTTACTGAAAAATGGTTGTCAGTAGTGGCTAGGACCTGGAAATCAGAGGCACTTCCCTCTGTTATCATTATTCAGTGGTGTCCATGAAATGAGATCATAGCATGGGACTGGTTTCCCAGAGAGTGTCCATAGAAGGGCCACTGGGATGCTCAGAGGGCTGGAGCAGCTCTGCTATGAGGACAGACTGAAAGAGTTGGGGCTGTGCAGTCTGCAGAAGAGAAGGCTCTGAGGTGACCTCCTTGTGGCCTTTCAATATCTGAAGAGGGCCTACAGAAAAGCTGGGGAAGGACCTTTCAGGCTATCAGGGAGTGACAGGACTAGGGGGAATGGAGCAAAGTTGGAGGTGGGGAGATTCAGACTGGATGTGAGCAACACTCTCATGTTGAGCATGAGAGTGGTGAGAGCCTGGAATGGGTTGCCCAGGGAGGTGGTTGAGGCCCTGTCCCTGGAGGTGTTTAAGGCCAGGCCGGATGGACCTGTGGGCAGCCTGATCTAGGGTAGGGTGTCCCTGGCCATGGCAGGGGGGGTGGAATTAGATGATCCTTGTGGTCCTTTCCAACCCTGACTGATTCTATGATTCTATGTCAGCAGCAGTCACCATGTTGGAGCTATACCAAGGGAGAGTGGACTGGTAAAATCTCTGTTACACTACGCCTACAGGTCACTGGTGGGTTTTACACAAACACCAGTGTAAGACAGACATTTAAAGCATTTAATTTCTCTGGAAGTGGATATGATTTGAACTCAGTAGGAATTCAGCACCCATCCTGCTCTGGAAATGTAGTAAAATCCCATCAAGTGAACCACAGCCTCAGTGACTGTTTTAGACCAATAAAGGCTGATAAACTTTCAAGAAGCTGAGACCTAGAGCCCTTTCATCAGCTGGGTTGTCCTGTAGTTACCACTGCAGATGGTACAACCACCTGCTGCTTGTCTCCTCTCTCATTCTGGTAGCCTTTGCAAGCCGGAATTTGGCTCTCAGCCTAGGGCAGAAACTTTCACTTTATTACAACCCTTGTTCCAGCTTCCAGGTAAACTCATATTGTCCAAGCATTTCCTTATCTTCAATTTCTTGTTTTTCAGGTTCCTGCCCCCAAGCATCTGTTGAAGAGATTTGTGATTCCTTTGCCTAGGTCCACCTAAGTTTCAAACTCTTTCAACTGCTTTCCAGGAGCTTGCATGAGAGCCCATTAGCCCTGTTCCATTTGCAGCTGTAGAGGTTGCTGTGCACACTCCCAGCCATCTGAGCTCACTGCTTTCCAAACCACTACTGCTGCCAACTCCAGAGACCAGTGTCTCCATCTCCTCTAACTACATATTAGTTATAGCCTCCATTGTAAAAATACAATGAATTTGGCATGAAATGACAAAGCAGAGTTGTTTATCACTCTGTAAACCCTAGAGGTCCAAGTGGTTTTGACACTCAGGCAGTGGAGTGATTGCAAATTGAGCCTTTGGGCTGCAGCAGTCCCAGGGCTGCTGCTCGCTCTCAACAATACATCCTCTGCTAGCTCTTTTCTTGCCAGTGCATCATTGCAAGGCTCTTCCTCCTGTCCATTCTAGTGCAATCTGTCTATTTCAGCTTTATTCTTGGCCTTTTCTCTGTTTACCTCTATAAACCCTGGAAATAAGAGAAGAAAACAGCAGCAGGCAACCTTGCTCTGGAAGCCCCGAGTGGCATGCCATAAGGTAGATGTTTTGCCACAGATGTTTGTCTTGGACATGCAGATTTGCAAAACTAGGCTTAGCATTTGTAAGGACACTTTATGTTGTTGCTGCTGTTAATGCAACTTTTATTAGTAAATCGAGTAGAGAAAGCTTTGATTCCTTCTGTGAAATGGATCTAAGGCTTTCCTCCAAAAACTTGGGTCAGTGACTATGACTTGGCCTTTTGACCATTATGGCCAAAATGAATAAATTCTGTTCTTGAAACAAAATATGGACAACAAACAATGTAGCTGCAAATGCATATTTTTTTTGTGTGCATACAAAACCAGTGTCTTTAATTTGCATCAAATCAAGTTTCATATTAAACCAAAGAAACTGAGTACCTGCTCCTTTTCTTGAGAAGGGGTAGGGGGGAAGCATCCTTACAAAGTCCTGCACAGTCACTAGAATCAGGGAGGTGGTTCCTCCAGCAAATTTCCTTGTTCCTTCAGTTGTATTTCCTGTCACACTTATGCTATTTGTTTATGCATTAGGGGCTCTTGTTAAGAAAATGGCAAGTGGGTTAATGGAGAGTTCTCAAATACTTCTCTTGTGTGGCTGACGTCCCCCTGGGATCGATTTAATTGTTCCTACAATGAAAGCAGTACCGTCTTAAGGTTTTCTAGCTCAGATAAACATCTTTAATCACTTTCATGTTGAAATAAAAGGAGCTTGGGAATGTGAAACTCTAGTACACTTTGATTCCCGAGAAGAGAACTTACAGACACATTGCAAATACATATATAAATCATCTTGCTAACATAAGAGGAAGGGTTTCCTATAAGGCTTTCAGGATGCTTTAATGTAAGTAGCTCCCATTATTGCAGCTAATATATTTTGCACATGTGAGCTGCTCTTTGGATGCTGGGAATGCAGCTGTACAACTTCAGCTTCACTCTGAAGCTGAAACTGGTCATTATCGAATGTGTTGTTGCATATCAGTTTGAAGACAAATTCCTAAGTTTAACTTAACTGGAGTCTTGCCAAGTAGTAGACTCAAGCCAGGGTCTGTTCTCCTCTCTGTGCACAGATGGGAGTCCCACAAACATTAATGAAGAAAATAATAAATAGTCTAACAAACTCATAATGAGATAGGCTGGTACCAGTTTTAATTACCTGTGATCATGCCAAGGAATGCTTGTGCCAGCAGGTGCTCCTCATAACAAGTTACCTGGAATGAACCATCACAGAAAGCAGCAAGGTCTCTTTTAAATTTTCTTTCCTTTTTTGATTACAAGTATTTAATCCACCACTGGAGATAATTAGTAGGAATGCCAAGAGAGAGCTCTACTGCTGCCCCATGCCTTGTTTTTCCTACTTTTATGTGAATGATTATATTAATACTAGGAACCAGCATCCCAGTTTGCCTTCAGGGCTCTGCATAATGGTTGAGAAGAGGCACTATCACGTGTATCTGCCTTGCCCAGGTGTGAGCAGCAACTGCTGGAACATGGCAGCACCTCAAAGAGACAGTGAAGCCTGTTCAAAACACTTCTAGGTGCACAGCTTTGCATAACAAGCAATAGAAGAGTATGTTTAAAATTGTGGATTGCAGAACTGTCAGGGTTGGAAGGGACCCCAAGCATCATCTAGTTCCAACTCCCCTGCCATGGGCAGGGACACCTCACACTAGATCAGATTGCCCAGAGTCACATGCAGCCTGGCTTTAAAAACACCTGTTTTGGTGTCTCACCACCCTCTCCTTCTCTAGCTTGGATCCATTCCCCCTGGTTCTATCGCTACCTGACACCCTAAAAAGTCCCTCACCAGCTTTCCTGGAGGCTCCCTTCAGATACTGGAAGGCCACAAGAAGGCCTCCTCAGAGCCTTCTGTTTTCCAGACTGAACACCCCCAAGTCTTTCAGTTTGTCCACAGCAGAGGTGCTCCAGCCCTCTGATCATCTTCGTGGCCCTTCTAAGGACATGCTCCAGCATATCCATATCCTTCTTGTGATAGAGGCTCCAGAACTGGATACAATACTCCAGGTGGGGTCTCACCAGAGTGGAGTAGAGGGGGAAAATCCCTCGACCTGCTGGCCACACTTGTCCTGATGCAGCCCCAAATCTGGTTGGCTTTCTGGGCTGCAAGTGCACACTGCTGCCTCATGTTGAGCTTCTCATCCAACAGCACTCCCAAGTCACTCTCCCCAGGGCTGCTCTTAAGCCAGTCACTGCCCAGCCTATATTGGTGCCTGGCATTGTCCTGACCCAGGTGCAGAACCCTGCACTTGGTCTTGTTGAACCTCATGGTGTTGGTATGGGCCCACTTCTTCAGCCTGTCCATGTCTCTCTGGATGGATCCCTTCCCTCCAGCATGTCAGCTGCACCACAGTGCTTGATGTTGTTGGCAAATTTGCTGAGGGTGCAGTCAATGCCATTGTCCTTGTTGCTAACAAAGATGTTAAACAAGACTGGTCCCAGTACTGATCCTTGTGGGACTCCACTTGTCACTGGCCTCCACTTGGACACAGACCATTGAAAGCCACACTTCGGGTGCGACCAGTTCTTTATCCACCAAGTGGTCCATCTATCACAGGAGAAGGAAATATGAGTTCTACAGGACTGTGCCCAGGACTCCTGCCAGTAGAGCAGTTGAAGATGGAAGGCAGGATCCTGAGCCTTTGCAGTTCGTTACTCTGATGTAAGTTCACTGACTTGAGCAAAGGACATGGTGAAAATATCTTTTCTCTCATTAAGCAGAGTCAAAACCTGACTGTCCATTGTAAAAGTAGTGCAGCATGGGTAGAACCAGGTCCTGTCCCCTTTTGTTTCAACATCTTATCCTTAAGTTGAGGAGGAACATTAATCCAATGTAGATGTTATTCTTGTCCTGCAATAAAAAAAAGGGGCTGATTTATATCAACATACTGGAAGTTCCTTCTAGTGTCCCTTCTAACACCTTCAGAAGGTTCTGTGGTTTGGTTGAATCTGATTCTTGCTGCACATTCAGCGTTCAGCATTCTCAGGAACTCTACTGCTCCTTTTCCAGTTACTGTGGCTACATTTCCTATGTAGCAAACACATCTGCAAGCAAATAGACACAGAGGCAGAACCTAACAGCAAGTAAAAAGTCTTACAAAGTTCACATTCAAGAAGTTTTGTTTCACCACTACTACAGTAACTATTTTTTTTTTTAATACCTGCTGTATTTTCCAGACACAGAAGAAAAAGGTTATGAGAGAGTTATCATGCAGAGCATAACCACTTGCTACCTGAAACTCATTTTTAAGCTTTCCCTTTCCTTGGGAATTTCTGCTGAACTCATTTCAGTGATTGAATCCTGCTTGCTTCAGGACACGGAGGGGTGGGGAGTTGGTGCTGTCCAGAAGGGAAAACAAAGCGGTGCATTGTCTACAGCATGATAAAGAGAATTAGTCACATAGGTATCATTTCCTTTTTTTTTCATGGCCTCTAATTTACATGAAGTATATCCATCACACACTCCCCAATATTTTCTGCAGGCTAGGATAAAGTTGAGGCATTATAGCAGCCCCAAATAAATCAGCTCTCTGGAGTGGCCTCTTGCCTACTAGATATTAACAAATTTAATGTTCTTTCAGCTTTGAGTCCAAAACCAGAAAAAAGTCCTTTGCTGCTCTAATGATTGTAGCCTACTTTTCCTATGGCTGCTCCTGCTCAATTACTTAACATTTTAGTTTAGTGTATATTACTTATGATGGTCAGCTGATAATCCTATGTGCTACTTTGAACCTAGCTGGGGTATTTTGGTGAGAAGAATTAGATTACAGGATGTGAATAGGAAACAATGGTGATGTCTACTGCACTCACAGGCTTGCTGAGACGTAGAAGAACAAGAACACAAACATAGATAAGGGAGTCGCTCTATCTCTCGGGGCTGCATGAGCTTCTCTCTAACCTAACCTGCCCTCTGTGTGACTAATCCATCTGCTTCCTAACCCCCTTGGCCGACCCTCCAGGCTACCTTGAGCATAAGGCAAAGTCTAGAGTAAGGTAGAGGGGTGGGGAGAAGGTGGAAGGGTGGTTGGGAGCTCCTCCTGAGGACTCTGGTTTCTGGGAGGGGTATTGTGTTTCTGTATTACTTTTTAACTTGTATATTTTTGTATATAGATTGTAACTATCTGCTTGTATATTGTCCTAAGCTGTAAATATAAAGCTTCATTCACTTTTCCAGAGCCACTGAGTGTAGTCTGGGTGATTTTCCTAGGTGTGTGTGAGGGTGGGTAGAACCCAAACCATCTCATGCTACCACCCCTTTTTTGGTTTATTGGGCAATATTCCAGGTCACTCATTGAGATAAACTGCCCAGTCTTTGACCTCGTAGTTTATCCACTTCAGAACCAGATTATTGTCTCATAAAACTGTTGAGATGGGGCAGTTAATACTTGCTATTATTTTAGTGGCCAGAACCATAATCTTCACTGTAAAGATTTAAGTCCTTTTTACATGCTTAAAGTTTCCAAACTACAGGTCATATCCTGCCATTGATTTTTACGCAAAACTTCCAGTGTGGGTTTTTTCCCCCTTTTTGCAGTAATTGGGTTCTTTCCTCCTGTGATTTCACACCACAGGATTGGAATGATGCAATCAGATGCCTAATACAAATTTATGAACTTTGTATCACCGAATTGGTGCTATAAAACACAATCATTTTCAGTCCAAAGGGCATGCGTGTGTATATTTGACAGACCTGTGCATCATTCTGCAAGCAACCATTTTTCTTAATATCAGCCAGCGAAACAAAGTTATAGGTGAGTGATGTTGCTATTACAGAACTGATGGTAAACCCAAGCACTCTGCTGTTCCCTCCCTGAAATCATCTGATACAACAGTGGCGTTCCTGTTCAAACACTACAAATCAAAAGGCACAGACTCAGCTTCAAAGGGAAATTGAAATGTCCAGATGAAAGTCCAGATGGAAAGGCAAGTATGCCTTGCTCTGGCTCATCAGATAAGTGGGGAACCAGGTTGTGCTAGTTTGAGCCTAGCTGGGGTATTTTGGTGAGAAGAATTAGGTTACAGGCTGTGAAAAGGAAACAATGGTGATGTCTACTGCACTCATAGGCTTACTGAGATGTATAAGAACAAGAACACAAACATAGATAAGGGAGTTGTTCCCTCTCTCTTGGGCCTGCATGAACTTCTTTCTAACCTAACCTGCCACCTGTGTGACTAATCCATCTGCTTCCTAACCCCCCTGGCTGACCTTCCAAACTGCCTTTAGCGTGAGGCAAAGTCCAGAGTAAGGCAGAGGGGTGGGGAGAAGGTGGAAGGGTGGTTGGGAGCCCCTCCTGAGGACTCTGGTTTCTGGGAGGGGTATTGTGTTTCTGTATCACTTTTTAACTTGTATATTTTTGTATATATATTGTAACTATCTGCTTGTATATTGTGCTAAGCCATAAATATAAAGCTTCATTCAATTTCTAGATCGACTGAGCATAGTCTGGGTGATTTTCACAAGTTCGGGGGCAGGTAACACCCAAACCATCACACAGCTGCGTGTCTGAATTTTGCCCTGTCACAAAATTCAGGTCTTCATTCTCTTCTGAGGAGTGAGGGTCTGCAGACAAGCAGATCCATCGCACCATCTAGAAAAGATTTCTTTTATTTCAGTGTCAACACAAAAGTTTGTGAGAACTACATTCTGTTTGTTCCCCTTTATACGTTTACATACACACTTTGTGTGCTTCCTGTTTCTTTTGAAGCAAGCAAAAATAAAGCAGCTTTGTGGTCTGGCAGATAATTAGAATCATACAATCATAGAATAATTTTGCTTGGAAAAGACCTCTAAGATCATCAAGTCCAATCATTATCTGTTATATCAATTTACTTCTCTGTGCAGAGCTAAGCACAGATGGGGACGTGGACACTCACTATATACACCACTTGCACAGGTGCATGCAATTTTATGACTCTATGCATGAGAAATAAATAGTGCACAAGTAACAAAGCCATGCCCCAGCAAACTCATTAAAGCCATTAAGGCTTCCAAATTTCACCTAATCACATCTCCAGTTCTGCAATGGTTTAAACCCAGCAGCCCCCTTCAAAGGGCTGTGGCACAGTGGAATGCAGAGGCAGAGGAATGCAGCTCCAAAGGAGCATGCCACAGCATGTAAAACATGTAAAAAAGAAACAGAACAGAAAATTAATCCCTTATTTTATTTGCATATGTCTAACCATCAGCTACTCCATCAGGATCAAGCCTGGGCATCCTCTGATCTGGACCAGAGAAAAGGCCTCTAAATACAAGTACCTGAAGGGAGGCTGTAGCCAGGTGGGGGCTGGTCTCTTCTCCCCGGCAACCAGCAACAGAACAAGGGGACACAGTCTCAAGTTGTGCCAGAGGAGGTCAAGGCTGGATGTTAGGAGAAAGTTCTTGCCAGAGAGAGTGATTGGCATTGGAATGGGCTGCCCAGAGAGGTGGTGGAGTTGCCATCCTTGGGGGTGTTCAAGAAAAGCCTGGATGAGGCACTTAGTGTTATGGTCTAGTTGACTGGACAGGGCTGGGTGCTAGGTTGGACTGGATGATCTTGGAGGTCTCTTCCAACCTGGTTGATTCTATGTATTTATTTCACAAGCCATGTGTCACTTTGTGGTGCTTTCACAACACCAAGCTGGGGTTCAGCATTTAAGAGATTCTTCCTCAAAGTAATGAATAGCACTGACCCTGTCTCAGGTGTCTGTGCAACACTCTCAGACTCTAGTCCCAAGCCATCAGTTAAAGGAAGGGTTTTGTTGGAGAGATTCTTATCAGAAGCAGGGCAAAGGAAGAGGACAATAACATCAGTTTTGAGATTCTGGAGAATCTCAAAACATCTTTGTTGCTCTTTAACATCTTTGTCAGTGATATGGACAGAGGAATTGAGTGCACCCTCAGCAAGTTTGCAGATGACACCAAGCTGTGTGGCACAGCTGACTTGCTGGAGGGCAGGGATGCCATCCAGAGGGACCTGGACAGGCTGGAGAGGTGGGCCCAGGCCAACCTCATGACGTTTAACAAGGCCAAGTGTAAGGTCCTGCACCTGGGTCGGTGCAATCCCAGGCACAGATACAGGCTGGGTGGTGAATGGCTGAGAGCAGCCCTGAGGAGAAGGACCTGGGGGTCTGGGTTGACGAAAAGCTCAACATGAGCCTGCAGTGTGCACATGCAGCCCAGACAGCAACCCTGTGCTGGGCTGCATCAAGAGCAGTGTGGCCAGCAGGGCAAGGGAGGGGATTCTCCCCCTTTACTCTGCTCTCCTCAGACCCCACCTGGAGTACTGTGTGCAGTTCTGGAGCCCCCAACACAAGAAGGACATGGAACTGCTGGAGCGAGTCCAGAGGAGAGCCACGAAGATGCTCAGAGGGCTGCAGCAGCTCTGCTATGAGGACAGGCTGAGAGAGTTGGGGCTCTGCAGCCTGGAGAAGAGAAGGCTTCGAGGAGACCTTAGAGTGGCTTTCCAGTATCTGAAGGGAGCCTACAGGAAGGCTGGGGAGGGACTATTGACAAGGTCTGGTAATGTCAGGACGAGGGGGAATGGGTTTAAGCTGGCAGAGGGGAGATTTAGACTGGATGTTAGGAGGAAGTTCTTTACAGTGAGGGTGGTGAGACACTGGCACAGGTTGCCCAGGGAGGTTGTGGATGCTTCCTCCCTGGAGGTGTTTAAGGCCAGGCTGGATGAGGCCTTGAGCAGCCTGCTCTAGTGGGAGGTGTCCCTGCCTATGGCAGGGGGTTGGAGCTGGATGATCCTTGAGGTCCCTTCCAACCTAAACCATTCTATGATTCTATGATTCTACAAGGTGAATAGCACTTAGAAAGCCTTAGATAAGGCAAAGCTTCCCTGCCACTTTGAGGCTCAAGGCTTGTAGAGCTAAAATGCCCCTGGCCGGCCTTCCTCACTGCCTTTCTCACCACTTGCTGCCACAAATGCTTTCCAACAAAGGGAGGGATGCTCCACACACAAGAAGGTGTCTGTTTTTTGGGACTACCCAAACTCTAGACAGGCATTGTTCTGCTGCTGGGAAGGGAGATCTCAGCTGCTATTTCTGTTAACTCATCAACCATCACTAGCAGTGCTTCCCTCTTGCTGAGCTTGCTGATGACTCCTCTCAGGGTTCTGCCCAGGGTGTGTCACTCCCTCTTGCTGCATTTCTCATTAACCTCTCTCACTAGCCATGGCCCCACAGACTGCTGTAGCTAACCACGTTTGCTACAGACTTATCAGACACTCTGTTGGTTGCTGCACAGCTCAGCCTCTGCCTTTGCTTTTGTCTTTTAAGTCTTCCAGCAAGCCCTGCAGCATTTCAGTAGCTTTGGAAAAATACAGTGATATGCTGAATCCAAATGGAGCCTTTCTCTGTCTTGAAGAAGAGAAAGCAATTCCCACCCCTGCAAGGCTCCCTTCAGCCCAACACTTCTTCCCCTTATACTGATGTCTTTGTAGGCATTGGTGCAACACTAAACCCAAATGTCCTGAACTGAATTGTTCAGAGGGAAACATATCATCAGCTGAGGCAGGCTGGCAGGGCCCTAGCTGTCACAGGAAGCATACTGGAGTTGAAAAATCCAGTCAATTGCATGACTGGGTAATCATCAGTGCTAGGACAGCTTATCACAGACTTGGAATGGTGAGTAGTCTGCTACTTGAAACATGTTCATCAGATAATTTGGTCTCCTAAAAATCTACAATGAAGTGAAAATCACAAGGTCAGAAATGAAATTCTGTGATCAGAAAGGATATGCCCAATATTTTCTTAAGGCTCCATCTAATGCCAAAAAATGGTAATATGATGGGAAGTTATTGCTGTAAAAAAAATTAACTCAAGAGCACATGAAGGTAAACACAAATATCAGCCTGCTGTCATTCCAATTTCATTGTATTTCAGGCATGGATAAATAAGGTCATCTCCCTAAATTCTGATTCCAGTTCCTTGGTCTCAGTCAATCTCCATTATAAATATTTCAGGTTTGTGAACCATTTCTGTTAATAATGGGAGAGAATGGATAGCTCAAGCTGATCAGATAATGCTGAGCTTTCCAGCCATATAGGAAAATACAGTGGTGATTAGCAGAGTAAGGGCTTGCATACATATATTATTATCTTATTCCTTTTACTAAAGAAAACTTTAGAGTCCATTTCAACCCTTAGCTAGTTAAAAATTCCAAGTACTTTCTCAAACCCTATCCAGCAGGCCAGGCAAACACATGGTCTTGAAGTTTATTTGGGATGGCTTGTTTCTGATCAAAGATGGGAGTGGAATTTGGAGTCAGGGAAGACAGAAATCTCCCCTTGCTTTGTCTCCCCTGACAACATCAGTGCTGTAGGATCACAACAGAAATAAAGGCATTCTCTACTGAAAGTCAGAAGAGGTTTTGAACTTTCTTCCTTGTACTTCCAAATTCTCCAGGACAGCTAAGACTATGTTACACTTGGGATTTAAGATTAAAGTTAGAAACGAACTATTGTGCTTCCAAATCCATGGGTTAAAAGGAGGGTAGACTGAGAGCAGGGGGCTTGCACTGCTAGAGCTAAAAACAAGCACAGAGATAAAGAAAAACAGGGGCAGATTGGAGCTGAAGGGGCAAAGCTCTGCTATCTGCATGGATTTTTGTGCTGCCTGAAAGAGACACTTGCACTCTGCCTTGCTGTATTATGTATATATGTATACATAAACAAATTAATTACACATAAGTGAATTAATCATGCCCATGAGGGATGGGGGATGAAGCTGAGGAAAGTGTTGCATATAGGAAAGTCCATATTCTGCTTCTGTGCAGTTACCAGCAAGAAGCTGATAATCTCTGTTAGTTTTTGAACTGACTGCAAAGCATCTTTTAAACTTCCCCTCAGGCATTTTAAGAAAGAATTTTCAGAGGCAGACTTTTCTCTTTGAAAAGGCTTAATGCTCTTTTTTGACTGGTAAGAGGCAGAGTGAATGAAAGGGCCCAAAATTCTTGCTCCTGAAGTCATCCATTTAGTTCAATTCCCAGCGCCTCCATCTCTTCAGTGAATTGTTTAGAAAGGCATCTTTCAGCTGCTGCAAATGTGCTGCTCTGTCAATTATCAGACTTAAATGGTAGGGCTTATACATTTTTGTCTCCAGTAAATTCTACTATAAACTTCTTTACCTCTTCCTTAATGGTTTCCTAATGTATCTTAGTGAAAGATGGATATCCCTTTCCCTCTTCTAAACACCTCATTCCTTAGATACTTTATCTTGACAGTTCTGTCTTCCACAGCTGGCAATCTCCCAAACACAGAAGCCCATTTTTGTCTCTTGTAGGCCTCCCATGACTAAATGTTATCGTGGCAATTTTATACTTAAGGTTATCATCACGTGGCACTGGGACTGCGACTTGTCAGCTTCTTCTGTAAAGCGCAGGGATGGGACCAGAACAGAGAGATTTCTAAAGCTGTAGCATAGAAACCAAGAGCCAGCAATAAACCAACACACATTTAAAAACTCACCTCGGGTTGGTGTACCAACACAGAGCAATGGCTGCCTTGTGCCAAGACAGATGTTCCAGATGGGTCACGCTGTGCAAGTGCATACTACCTCAGATGTCCTTCAGTGCTCACAGCAATGCTGGTAACCTCCACGTATATCTGCTTCCTGAGAGAAATTAATTATCATTCCTGATTCATCCAAAGCAGTAATTAAAGCAATGTTTCAGTAAAGGTATGTGCCATGGTTAGCATCTGTAGCAGTAACATCTATCTGTGCTTACTCCGTGCAGTTGAATTCGCTTTAATGTTGCCAAAATGAGTGGAGTAGAATAGAACTCTGCTCTCAGCTCCAATCACTGGGATTTTATGCAGAGCAATTTCTGCACAGGCTGTTTTAAAATGTGTGCATAAAGAAATGCATGCCAGGATGCACAACTTGCCAGGCTCATCTCCTGTATAACTGTTTTGCAAATAGACTAAGCCTGAACATTTTCCCTTGAGATTTGTTAGATATTTGAAGACTAGCTTGCTTTGGAGAATTGTTTTTTTTCAAAGTCATTGTGATAAAATCAATGTTTCAGCATTTTGAGGGTGATATCAGGTACTTGCTGAAGCTTGGACTTTGCCATTTCTCCCCCACAGCAACATCTTCCACACAGCACCCTAAAATGTCACCTTGTCTATATTTTGAAGTAAACTAAGCAGCGATGCACATGTTTGTTAACAGTGTTAGAAATGCATATAGCAAGAGCCCAGGCTGAATGGAAAATAGAATTAAAAAAGGAAACCTGTGCAGCTACAAAAAAGTAATTCAGATCCATAATGGGTCTGCTGGCCCATAATGAGAGGTATGAGTCTGTGAGGGGAAGAACGTTGAGATCAATGCTGCTTGGGGAGAGGTGCTTCAGCTCTGAAATGCTGACAGTTCAGAAAATCTTCATTCTTCCTTATCAGTTCCGAGTTTTAAAGTTTCCAATTTTGGCTTTCATCAAGAAATTTAATCAGCATCAATTTTATCCTTTTTTTTTTTTTTTTTCCCTAAAGGCCACAATTTCTGAAAAAGATCTCAGGAGTTTGTATTCTCCACTGGGCATAATACCAGAAATTCCTCAAGCTTCTCTTTCTGTGCATCTGTTGTTGAGAGGAGAGGGAATGCAGGCAGCTAACACCTCTAAGTGTGTGGCAGCCTGTACTATAATAGTATGTTCATACTGACACTGTCTCTCATCCATAATCCTGGTTCTGTGCATCTGTTGTTGAGAGGAGAGAGAATGCAGGTAGCTAACACCTCTAAGTCTATACTGGCAGCCTGTACTATAACAGTATGCTCATACTGACACCGACTCTCAGCCAGAATCCTGGTTCTGTGGCCACATTATCTGACAAAGATGACCAGTTTCATCTATGCACACTAGCTGGATACGTTACCAGGTTTAGTACAATTGCATCATACTCTTTCTATGTTATACCTGCTGACAACTTGTTATATGCTTAAGGCAGTGCAGAGGCTTTTCTTCTCCCACAAAGCACCTATACAAATTCACTCCACTGGAAAAAATGAAAACTCTCTTAATGTATTTGCATAAATGTGAGAAAAGAAACCTATTACCACCCACTGTCCCTCCCTTCCCCCCTTGAAGGAATACAAAATTACCCATCAGGTTAAAAGGAAATAAGACATATATATCTATATCTATATTTTAAACCTATGCTTAATTTTCTGTAGCTGGGAGTTTCAGAAAGCTTATGTACTTATATCATCTGAAATCCCAAGCTTTAACCACCCAAAGCATGTGTGTTTTAGGCATTATTTAAGAGCAGCCATTATGCAGACTTAAAATCAAGTACAAAGGTAAGGGGAGAACTATTCCTGCTTTTGCACTATTTAGCATGACTGCGAGTGGCAGAGTCCAATTTCACATATCCTCATGCTGTGCATGCCATTAAGGACCAGGCTCTGCAGACCCCAGTCTGCATGGCAGAGAAATGGAAAGCATGCCAAGCAGAGTGGTTTTAAAAAAGCCAGGCTTACAGGCTGCTTGCAGAGAAACACCTCCCCCACCTTGCCAGGAGAAGGAAATTCGGCAGCCTGGGGACGAGGAACGGATCAATTGCCAGAAATTAGGCTGCCAACTCACTTCCCCATGTTCTTTCTCATTATTGCTCAAATAACCATTTGTACTCACACCAGATGCTTGTTAATCAAGGCCAATTAGCCTATTTTGCTCAGAAAATTTCCAACCAGCAAGACAAATAGTTCAAATAGCACAGAGGTCAAGCAAGGCAGGAGCACTGGTGACACTTTCATGTGTATTTAGGTGAATAGAAAGCAGACATGGCAAGGGCACACATGTGCAGTTCCCAGGTGTATTGCCTTGTGCATTTACCCCAGGGTGACCAAATTCTGCTTGCTCTGGGCAGGCAGCAAGTGCAAACAGCAGCAGCTCAGCCATTTCAGGTCTGCATCTTGATTTAGACTCACATCCTGCACTGATTTCCTAATCTAAGTTGCCCAAAACGTCAGGGTAAATAAGCCTTAAAGTTAATAATATTAATCAGGGTCTTCAGGGGTACTTTTCTTAGTTGAGAATGCTGAGAACCAAGTCAGCCCAGCCTCCGCAGCCAGCCGCCCGTCTGCATCTTGCCAGGGGATTTCTCTCTCCCATCTTTACAATCCCATGGCAAACATCCAAGGACCTGACAGCTTTAGAGCTTCTCCTGCATATGTCAGAGCAGGTTGAGAAGCCAGCAGGCCTGCTGTACTGCTCAGGTTTTGTAAGATTTGGTGTTTAAGTGACATATGGTAACAGAAAGTAATGTGATCAGGCTGTATGGCTTTGCAGATCCATCACAGCAAGAAGAGACAAGAAAACACAACGAGAACCCCCAACATCTGACAATGAGGGAAGATACTTTGGGTTGTGCCCCAAAAGTTCCTGTTTCCTAAATACTCTCTCTTCCAGGAGAGCTGGATGTGAGTAAAAGGCAGGCCGGGGACTTATTACAGAGTTTCTTATTTCCTATCTGTTACAAGTCTGTGGCACAAAGAAGTTTCTGGTGGGAGGCACTTTGCAAACAAGACACAAACCACATCATTATTCCTGCTTTTGTTTGAAATTGCCAATAATAAGAGTAATTTTCTCATAATTTGTCTGTGATACATTCATGCCTGAAAATTACTTTTGGCTAATAAAAGGATGCTAATACCTTATTTTATCACACTGTGCATTTGCTATTAGATTGAAACAATAGAGCCATATATGACAATGGCAGTTAATAACAATATAACTCACAGGTACTTAGCCATTTCTTTTGGTTGGTGTAAGCTCATTAATGCACCTCTGTTTTGGCCTAAGGCCTTTTCTCTTGCTCTGCAGAGTGAATGAATTCAGAGATTACATCTGTGTACTCTCATAGCCTTATTTTCAGCACAACAAAAAATGTCTTTTCTAAGCAGACCAGGACCACACAAAGTATTATCATTCAAGACCTGGGCTACCTTCAAACATCAGTGGCCTCTCAAGAGAAAAGGTCAGCATGCTAATAAAAGATCAGCATGCTCATTCGCCACAGCCTGGGTCTCAAATCTTTCCCCTTCTAGAAATCAAAGGCATTTTAGGATCTCCTGTGTGTGAAGTAGTTTGCATTTTTGTCCAATGGGATTGTTTGGGCAGAGTTGTCAGGCACTTTCTGTGCATGCAGACCACAAAACTAAGGTGTTTCGCACTGCTGCTGGCTCAGATTGCCAAGGTTTTGCTCTTGCTAGCAGTGCCCAGGTGGACACTGTACACCACACTGGGCTGCTCGTGTACCCAGGTGATTTGTCATCTCCACACAGCTTGGGCACTGCTGCCCGCACCCGACGGTGTGGGAAGGAATGAAGGACACTATCACTTGATGCCCCGTGACCAGCTGCGGCAGGAGCAACCTCAACAGGGTGCTGGTATGGAGAGGAGGGGTCTGTGGGTTGTGTGTCTGCTCTGGCCATGTTGGGATTGCCCAAAGAAGCGGCCCCATGTGAGAGGTGCTGGTGATGCTGCAGGGCTTGGACTGGGAGTAAAGTGCCTTATTTCCTTCCTGCCCCATCCAAACCCTGGGCCAAGAGGCAGGCAGTGGAAAAAACGAGCAGACAGAGAGGAATAAAAGTGTTGCCTCTATGACAGTGATTTATCTGTTTGTTCAAGGAAAAGGAATGAAAATTCAGAAGTGGCAGGTTAAAGATGATGGCCCTGCCACACCTGCACATGCACACACAGTTGCACAAAGCAGTATTTATGAATGGAAGAGCCCCAGGGAGGCTGGTGGTGAAGCAACTCCAACTTCTCATTACGGGTGTAAACTGAAGAATTTGCATATTAGTTCCTGAAATAAATCTTGTAAAGCATAGACATTCATGTATACAATAACTCTGCTAGAGACAAAAGAAGAGTCCATATGTTGCAGGAAGTAAATAATCCATTCTGAAATGCAACAATATGCATTGATGTAAAACATGAACAGTTGAGCACTCATTGAAGATGACTTTTAGAAGATTTATTGTAAGCTGATTTCCACCTTCCCACCACCAGACCTTTTGAATGCCATAGCATTAAATCTTAAAGTACTATGTGCATTGCAGCATTCTTGTGTTTTCACCATATTTCCTTGGAGGGGAGAGGGAGAAAAATACAGCTGTATAAACCACTGACATATAATTGAGAGTCTATCATATGCTTCCCAGAATCTGGGCAAAGAAATGCCTTGGCATTAGAGAATCATAGAATCAGTCAGGGCTGGAAGGGATCACAAGGATCATCTGGTTCCAACCCCCCTGCCATGGGCAGGGACAGCTCACACTAGATCAGGCTGCCCAGAGCCTCATCCAGTCTGGCCTCAAACACCTTCAGGGATGGGGCCTCAATCACCTCCCTGGGCAACCCATTCCAGGCTCTCACCACTCTCATGCTTAACAACTTCCTCCTCAAGTCCAGTCGGAATCTCCCCACCTCCAGCTTTGCTCCATTTCCCCTAGTCCTGTCACTCTCTGATCGCCTAAAAAGTCCCTCCCCAGCTTTTTTGTAGGCCCCCTTCAGATACTGGAAGGCCACAATGAGGTAACCTGGGAGCCTTCTCTTCTCCAGACTGAACAGCCCCAACTCTTTCAGTCTGTCCTCATAGCAGAGCTGCTGCCCCATTGAACTTTTTGCTGAACTCCCCTTCCTACGAGACAGATGTAACTTTGCAGCCCCATTCTTGTTTGTAGAATTAGTAAATTCATGAAGATAGCAAATGTGAAAAAGAGGTAGTAGTTTCCAAAGCTATGCTAAGATCTCTATGACTGAAAATGTCTCCTGATAGTTAACTTGTGAACAGAGGCTTGATTACTTTTGCTTGAAATAAATTTCACGTTTATGCACAGCAGTAGAAATTAATGTCATCTCATTGAGAGGGAGGGAGGGAGAAGTGAATTACATCCAAACTCCCTGAGAGGTTGGAAGACTGTAATTTAATCTTGTAATCTGATAAAGCAAGACAAATGAGGCAATTGGCAAACAGGTATTTCAATCACGATACCTCTAGAAAATCACACAAATAACAAACATATGCCAGGTCTGAAAGACACATTCATTTCAAAGTCCTGATTTAAGAAAAGCTGCCCACTACGTGTCTGACTGAATTACCTCCATATTTCTGTGGCACATGTATGTAGTGTTTTTCAATTTCAGATCGAGGACATTGCCTTTTGAAACGGCAAAGTCAATATCCTAGCGCAATCACAACAGAAAGAGAGTCTCTATTACAGGCCAGAGTCATTAACCTAATAATTATTTCCTGGTTTTAAGTTAACCCCTGCAAGCTTTTGCTTTCAGCAGCTGCTACACATTGAAACTTTCCTCCAGTTTGAGCAAAACCTTTGAGCGGTTTCATCCCATAACCAGCAAATTTCTGTCTAGCTTGGAGTCAGCATTTTATGAAACAGTTCCTATTGTTATGAAAATGCTTCTCTGCCTTTTTGTTAGGTGCTTTTCTTTCTAAACCCAGCTGTTGCTGTCTTTGCATTTTTCCGTTCAAAGGTCAGGTCAAAGGTACTGAATGGTTGACCATGGCTATGTGGAGTGTAAGTGAACCCAAGAATGGCCTTTCTGATTGATCATCTATTTAAACAGTGAGAGTGTTATGCCTTTGGATTAAAATGTAACCCAGGGCACTGGAAAACTAGAGCTACTGGCTGTTTGTGAAATATGCATAGAGAACTTTCTATTGCTTGCAGTGTTTGATGTGGATCTGAAATTCCATGTGAGCCTTCCAGGTCTTCTTCCCACAACCTCTGCAAATGCGTTTCCCTTTGCTTCACATCTCATTATAAAACAATGTCTTTAATACTGTGCACTGGCAAGAAGTTACTGTATCTTCACAAGGGACGAGTTAACTGTAAATCACTCCTCAACACTAACTCTTCATGTAAAGAAGTCAAGGAAAAAAACAAAACCCTGCAACTTCAACCAAGTCTTTACTGAAATAAAAACCCCTGCAACTTCAAGCAAGTCTTTAGTGAAAAAACACAACCTGCAACTTCAATCAAGTCTTTAGTGAAAAAAAAAACAGCCTGCAGCTTCAACCAAGTCTTCACTGAAATAAAAAACCCCGGAACCTTCAAGCAAGTCTTTAGTGAAAAAAAAAACAACCTGCAACTTCAACCAAGTCTTTAGTGAAAAAACACAACCTGTAACTTCAACCAAGTCTTTACTGAAAACAACAGCCTGCAAGTTTAACCAAGTCTTTACTGAAAATAAAACAACCTGCAACTTCAACCAAGTCTTTACTGACAAAACACAACCTGCAACTTCAAGCAAGTCTTTAGTGAAAACAAAAACAACCTGCAACTTCAAGCAAGTCTTTAGTGAAAACAAAAACAACCTGCAACTTCAAGCAAGTCTTTAGTGAAAACAAAAACAACCTGCAACTTCAAGCAAGTCTTTAGTGAAAACAAAAACAACCTGCAACTTCAAGCAAGTCTTTAGTGAAAACAAAAACAACCTGCAACTTCAAGCAAGTCTTTAGTGAAAACAAAAACAACCTGCAACTTCAAGCAAGTCTTTAGTGAAAACAAAAACAACCTGCAACTTCAAGCAAGTCTTTAGTGAAAACAAAAACAACCTGCAACTTCAAGCAAGTCTTTAGTGAAAACAAAAACAACCTGCAACTTCAAGCAAGTCTTTAGTGAAAACAAAAACAACCTGCAACTTCAAGCAAGTCTTTAGTGAAAACAAAAACAACCTGCAACTTCAAGCAAGTCTTTAGTGAAAAAACACAACCTGCAACTTCAACCTAGTCTTTACTGAAAATAAAACAACCTGAAACTTCAACCGAGTCTTTACTGAAGAAGTTGGCTTGAACCTACTTTGAGAGCTTACTACATTTTTTAAGGCATGGCTTAATATTCCTTTTAGAAACTCGTCCTTGTAATGATAAGAAAAAATCTACTCTAAATTTCATGCGTATGACAGTAGCTGCTCTTAATTTACACTCTTGAGATTTAATGTAGTAGATTGCAGCACATATAAAATAAAGAGAAAATCTGATATAACCTGAAAACATCAGGCAGAATAAAGATCAGTGCTAATGTTCACTCCCACCTTCTGCTGGATCATTACTTCTGCAGTTAAGTAGTTATAAAATAGCATCCGCGACACCAGTACCTGTGCTTGTGCATTACAATATCACTTAATGAGATCTAGTTTGATGTAGCAACTGCTGTTTTGAGCAGTTTCTTTTACTTCTGGAGACAGAATAAAGTCATTATGAGCAGAGAGAGCATAATTTTCAAATTATTAATTTTGGAAGCTCAAAACATCTCCAGCCAATTCCAAGCAGCTGCGCCCGGGAGTCAGTGAGCTAGCTGAGTATTTCTCACGGACTCACTCCTGACGTTTCCTTGTCACAGCCAAGGTGACAGCCCTAACTTCTGCAAGCCATCTGCTGAATATCAAAACAAAACAGGAAGGATCCTGGAAGAGTAAGGGGTACCTGCATAGCCTGTTGAAATCAGAGTACAAAAATTATTGTGTCTCTAATACTTTCATCTGGTTCCTGTGATGGTTTGGGTGTTACCTGCCCCCCCACACTTAAGAAAAACACCCAGACTAGACTCAGCCAAGCTGGAAATTGGAGAACGAAGCTTTATATTCACAGCTTAGAACAATATACAAGCAGGTATTTACAATCTATACAGCCATAGACAGAAATAGACAAGGTAAAAAGTAATACAGAAACACAACAGCCCTCCCAGAAACCAGAGTCCCCAGGAGGGGCTTCCAACCACCCTTCCACCTTCTTCCCACCCCTCTACCTTACCCCAGACTTTGCCTTACGTTCAAGGTGAGTTTGGAAGGTTGGCCAGGCGGTTTAGGAAGCAGGATTAGTCAGGCAGCAAGTTAGTTTAGAGAGAGAAGTTCATGCAGCCCCAGAGCCCCAGAGAGCAAGTCTGTTATCTATGTTTGTGTTCTTGTTCTTATACATCTCAGCAAGCCTATGAGTGCAGTAGATGTCACCATTGTTTCCTTTTCACAGCCTATGATCAAATTCTTCTCACCAAAATATTCTAGCTAGCTTCAAACTAGCACAGTTCCCTAGATTCCAGTTTTACTAGTATGGAGCTTTCAGGTTGTGACTCGATGATTGCAGTTGCTGAGTGCCATTATTATCCCACAGCAGGTTGTTAGGACAGCAGGTCTCTACATTCTGTCAAAAATTATTCCAGTGACCCTGTCCATTGCATTGCAAAGCCCTTGTAACAATATGAAAGCTATGACACCTTCTTCTGCTTTAGTGGCATTTCAAATTGTTGTTTCCTAGCAAACTGGAGGCTCTGTACAATGCAAGGCATCAGAGAATTGGGCTGTATATGCTTGTGTGCAGCAAGGACATCTTTGAATGACAACTAGCATCATCTGATTGTAAGGGCTTTGTAAGTCAGATGACTCTACTGCCTAAGCAGGTCATGACCATACATTGGAATGGTATCCACAAGTCACCACTTGCTCCTGGAATGGGCTCCATTCAGCCCATTAGTCACTTTCCAGACAAGATCCTTCATCATGAGAACATGTGCTATCCTTTGGTCCACGTCCCCAGGAGGGACTCAATGCATGAGTGAGTTCATGGTGCTTTGGGGACACAAGGGATATCATTATGATATTAACAAACAAACAAACCAGAACAAAACCAACCAACCAACCAAAAAAAACAAACAAACCAAACAAACAAAACCTACCAAAACAAAACCAAACTTCAAACAAAACCGCAACCAACTGACCAAAAAACCCCAACCAAAAACCAACCAACCAAAACCCTTCACTCTAAAAAGTCTTTGGATTAAGAACGAGTTGTGAATTTGGTGTTCATTAATTTTAGACCTGAACAGGATCACTATGGCTTGACCTTTGATATTATCTATGTTACTGCAGCTGAGGACAAAGCAGCAATGTATTTTTTAATCGGAAGATCATCATCTCAGAGAGAAAAGGACATTCCCAGCTGCAGCCTGTGTCTGCCTAGCACTCTGAGGTTGAAAAACCATGTGAGCATGAAGCGGTACAGCCTCTAAGAGTTAGGGTAAATAGAATGTATTATGCAATACAATTACTTATCTGACATTCTTCTGGACAAAGAGTGGCATAATTCACGAATGGCTCAGTGTTCTGTAGTGGCTTATGAAAAGGGGACAAAGAAAAGCCTTTCTCAGCTTCCTGAAGGCAGACTGACTCCTAGTATTAGCGCCTCATTTGCCCTGGCTAAAGATAAATTACTCCATTACACTACACCTCCTCTGCCCTCTGGCAATGGATTAAGTAACTTCAGTCAGGCTACGCCACAAGTTATTTCTGTGTGCTTTTACACTGCAACTCGAACAACGTTCTTCTTATGCAGGCTCTGTATGTGTGTGTGTAGTTATTAGGGTAGGTCGTGGCCCCATTATGCTAGATGATATACATGTACATCATTAGAGACAACCCCAACTGAGACTGCACTGCAGCCCTACCTGCGCTCAGCCTAACAGTTCAGGCAGCAGAATGTGTTCCCCAGATGTGCTCCCCAGGACCAGACGCTGCAGAAAAGTCCCATTCAGCTGCCTGGGCTGTGGAGCCCGCAAGGGGTCTAATGGCACGGGTTCAGTTAAGCATGTGCTTAAACGCTTCCCTGGGCAGGGGCCAGAACGGGCTGTGTCCGCTGGACTGACTTGAAACCTGCACGGCTCCAAAAACGTTTGCCAGAGTTCTGCAGAGGTAAATCAAACCCCTGAACTTGGATACGAAGCGAGCTCCCTTTTTCTCACACATGCAGAGGAATCCTGTGGAAGAAACAGAAATCTATGGGATTTTTTCCCACTGATGGCATTTTGCCCAGCCCAACCCTTCTGTGGCTTTGAGAGCTGAACCCCCAAACTCTGCTGAACTGTCATTCTTTGCCCAGCCCAACCCTTCTGTGGCTTTGAGAGCTGAACCCCCAAACTCTGGTGAACTGTCATTCTTTGCCCAGCCCAACCCTTCTGTGGCTTTGAGAGCTGAACCCCAAAACTCTGGTGAACTGTCATCCTTTGCCCAGCTCAACCCTTCTGTGGCTTTGAGAGCTGAACCCCCAAACTCTGGTGAACTGTCATCCCCTCAGAATGTGCAGTTCCATCAAATACAGAATGTTTTGCAAAACTGATCTGCACTTTGAGGCCAAAATAAGGTTTTGGCTAAGAAACAAGAAATACTTTTCCCACTGTGTTTTTGGTATTTGTAATGAACTGGTTTTGATGTCATTATATATATATATATACAGGTGTTTTTTAAAAAAATGTGAACTGTAAGTTATAAAAGTCTCCAGAGAAGGAAACTTCACTCTCTGCAACAAGCTGCTGAGAGAGGTTGTGGAGTTTCTTTCTCTGGACACTTTCAAAACCCACCTGGATGTGTTACAGTGCAGCCTGCCTGAGGTGATGCTGCTTTGGCAGGGGTGTTGGACTTGATCATTGAATGTCATGGTTGGAAGGGACCACAAGGATCATCTGGTTCCAACCCCTCTGCCATGGGCAGGGACACCTCACACTAGATCAGGCTGTCTAGAGCCTCATCCAGCCTGGCCTTCAACACCTCCAGGGATGTGGCTTCCGCCATCTCCCTGGGAAACCTGTTTCAGGATGTCACCACCCTCATGGTGAAGAACTTCTTCCTAACATCCAGTCTGAATCTACCCATTTCTAGCTTTGTTCCATTCCCCCTAGTCCTATCACTACCTGACATCCTAAAAAGTCCCTCCCCAGCTTTCCTGTGGGGTCCCTTAAGATACTGAATTGTCACAATGAGGTCATCTTGGAGTCGTCTTCTCTCCAAACTGAACAGCCCCAACTTCCTCAGTCTCTCCTCATAACAGAGGTGCTTCAGTCCCCTGATTATCCTTGTGGCCCTTCTCTGGCCACTTTCCAGCACATCCATATCCCTCCTGTAACCGGAACTCCAGAACTGGACACAGGAGGCCACTTCCAACCCCTAACATTCTGTGATTCTGTGATAAAAATGACTGTTCAGAAGTCAGAATGTCCATTCCATGATAAATGTAACCACTTTGTGGTAAGAAAGAAATCTCTTTCAGGGTGAAAGGCATAGTTTTCATTTAGGTGTAATTTCAATATGTTGGTACAGATATCCAAAGAGCACACACACATGAAAGAATACATTTGCTGAGGCAAACTCAGTTGGCATTCAGGGCTTGCAGGCTCCTGTTCTTTTAGGCAGAGACCCTGGGTGCCCTGATAGCTGTAGCACAAGCCAAGGATTTCATAGCGTCCAGATACTCAGTGGTAGAGCTGATCCAGCATCCTTGGGGTTTCTAAAAGGAGGATGAGTGCCCAGGCTCTCTCCTAGATTGAAGGAAGCTGCAGAACACTGAAACTCTGCAATTTGCTGACTGGAATCAGCTTGAAAAGTAACTCTGCCTTAAGGGAGGGGAAGACTGAGGGTCCCATCAGCCATGCCAAGAAGCTGGTGGGAAACCAGGCAAGTAGAATCTGCAGTAGTGGTCCTCTTCCAGTGACACCTGTCTGGGACAATGCCTGGTTTCATGAGCCAATGATTCATCATGAGCATTTGTCTGCTCCCCAGAACTCTCACCCAGTGTTAACTATGTTGGCAGAAAAAAAGGTAATTGAAAAAAAAAAAGATTATCAACCTACCTGAAAACTTTGTTTTGGTTGCCCTTTTTTTTCTTATTTCAAAGACGACTCAGGCATTCAGGGCTGAGGGCTGAGGGCTGAGGCAATTACAATTTGAGTGGAAAATAAAGGTCAAAGTCTCAAAATCCTTTGCCAAATGGAACTGCTGCCCTGCACACAGCTTTAATCACAGTAGGACAATCTTCTTCTCTATTGTACCTTGGTGGGAGATCTCTGTTGGCTCAAACCAAATAATTCTCCTCAAAGAATGAAACGAGATGACAATGTCGATATTGTCTTTGAATGACCTCCAAAAGAAAATCAGGAAGTGCATACCAAACTTGACTCAAAATGTACTTATTGTACTGACTGTGGGGGGAAAAAAAATCAGATCCAATGTCCTGATTATAGAGTTCACTGACACAGAGCGAAATGAGCAGCATCCCTCTTTGTAGGTTTATGTGGCCTTTTCAGTTCTCATCAAGGGTAGAAGGCAATGAATGGCAGGGGACTGGAAGTACACAGAAATAGATCTCTAATTTTAGAAGCAGTGAAGTGTTTTAAAAGCTCATTTTAATAGAGTAAGAATTGCATTTTCTCATTCAAATCAGGGTGTATAATATTTTTTTTGCAGTATCCTAATCATCTTTTCATGATTATCTTTGTTTTTAACTGGCATTTTTTTCTGTCAGGTATTTGATTCTTTTCACAGACATGAAATATTTTCTCCTTATTTTACATGAAATATGTTATCCTTATTTTATATCCTGATTCTAGAGGAAATGTTTTATCCTTATACAAGATATTTGATCCTTATTTTATCTGAAATAATTTATCCTTATTTTATATGAAATATTTTATATCCTTATTTTATCTGAAATATTTTATATCCTTAATTGAGATATTTGATCCTTATTTTATCTGAAATAATTTATCCTTATTTAGTATTTTCCCCCTTATT
>WAAF01003023.1:849917-863784 GCA_013400475.1 Tricholaema leucomelas
TCTTCTCTTCTCTTCTCTTCTCTTCTCTTCTCTTCTCTTCTCTTCTCTTCTCTTCTCTTCTCTTCTCTTCTGTAGCTCACTAAATGTCTGCCTGGTGCAGCAGCTTTCATCAGACAGGCCCAAAGCTGTAACTGGTCTATGGAGAGTCTCTGCCATCAGTATTCAGAGAGAACTGGTAAAGCTGTTGTGTTTTTTTTCAAATCATCCTGGCTGACACAGGAAAACTTGACAGGATAATGGACAGCAAACTAAATTCAGTGTTGTCCTAAAGACTACCCAGGCACATCAGAGAGACAAACGAAGTTAACCACAATCATTCTCTGACAATTTCTATCAATCCAGAGTGCTATTTGCTACCCATGGCAGCAAGACACTGAGCTGCTTCTCAGCCACATAGAGCAGTTTTCTCATCTCTGAAGGGCAGGTGTGAGTAAGGTAAAAGGTTTCATGCATTTTAGTGCAGGACAGTGAGATGTAGTCATAGGTGAAATAAATGACATGAAGTCATCAGTTTCATTGCTTCCAAAGCAGCTGACTTGTCAGAAAAGGCTGATCCTAGGAGCTGCTTGGTCTCTTAATGTCTTCCTCCCTTCTCCACATGACTGTAAGCTAAAATTAAAAAGATCTAATATAAATCTTGGGGGCTTATGTTGAAAAATGTTGTGCTGTGGCAAGGTGAAGCCCCTCAATTCTACACAAATTCTGTTTGCATTGTGCATTGTTCCTGCAAGCCTCACAGATGCTTCTAAAAAGGAGGAGCACAGAAGAAGAAAAAGGCAAACAAAAAGACACATTTTCAAGATTCCAGAGCTCAATCAATACCTCATGCCACTTGCCTAAACAGCAAGGAGCTGTTTACTAAATGGAACTATTTGTAGGCAGCCTGAAAGAAAAGATGACAGCAGAATTTTTATTGTCATTGCAATTGCTGAGAATTAGAGTCTTAACATGCATGTATGTTATAGGCTTGCATAGTCCCATTGAAGTCATGGAATCATAGAATCAACCAGCTTGGAAGAGACCTCCAAGTTCATCTAGTCCAATCTATCCAACCTATCCATCCAGCCCAGCCTATCCAACCAAGATCATCCAGTCCAACCTATAAAAAGAACACTTTCCTATCTTAGTGGATCAAGGCCAGCAAGATGTACACCTTTCCAAAAAGCCTCAAAGCAGTTTCCTCCTCTAATTCATCTCCCTTGGCATGAGAAAAAAACTCTCACAGATTGTGATTTTTGCTTAGTACAGGCTCTTTTTACAGGTAATATGATGTTAAAGAAGAGATGAGTTGTCCTAGGAATATCTCAATGCATTAAAGCTAATATGATGAAAGAAGACAGACCTAATCTGGAGAGAGGCACAACCATCTCCATCCAGACTCTAGTGGCATAAGAATATAGTATGTGTGCATGTGTGTTAAGGCACATTAGGCAGTGAGTCATTGCTGGCAAAGAAAAGACTCTCTGGACTGGATGATCTCGGAGGGGGATTGGAGCTGGATGATCCTTGAGGTCCCTTCCAACCTGGTTGATTCTATGATTCTATGATAGTGATTAGTGCCATGGTTTAGTTGACTGGCTAGGGCTGGGTGCTAGGTTGGACTGGATGATCTTGGAGGTCTCTTCCAACCTGACTGATTCTATGATTCTATGATAAATGTATCGGTTTTGATCTGCAAAATCAAGAGGCCTTCCAGGTCCACAGAAGAGAAACCAGTCTGGTATCTCTTAAATTTGTAAACAAGGCAAAAGGACAAGTAAGGTCTACTACAGACAGCCTAATATGAGCGACTTAGTCTGTAACAATGCATGCAGGGAATGGGTTCCCATATTTAGCCAAACTTGCTGTGTTAGGTTATGGCAGCCTTTAGGGTTGATTATTCCTAGCCCATAAGAGAGATGGAGAAAAGTTACTGTAGTAACATTGAAAAGAATGTTGAAGATATCGCACTGAAAAGAGACTCTAACCCATCCCAAAGCTGTCAGCGCATTACTACCCATGTTTGCTTTTCACTACACCATTAGCTGGATGGCAAAGCACAGCATGAAATCTGCCATAGGAATGGAGTTGCTACATGCAGGCCTGTGGTGGTGATCATTGAAAAGAAATATATTATTTCCCCCTGCCCATTCTGGCTTTTCTGGTGCTCTTTATGCCTTTGGTCTCTAGATATGGGGTTGTTACTTCACAACCAATCAGGAAATCAGATGTGTAGCACAGCAAAAAGCTAAGGAATTCTACCCAGAGAATAATACACTTTAATGTTTGCATGGCACACACTGGGTATGGCTGTTCACAAGCTCTTTGTTCCTTCTCCTACCTATGCAGCTACAAATTGCATTTCCTGGACCCTACCCTTAGAAAACCTGAGGTGTCTAGTTACGAAGTCAGGTGCAAAAATCCCCAGCTCAGATGGAAATCCAGTGTCTTAGCTGTAGATGCTTATAAGAGGAAAGGAAAATCCTTCTCAGACACTAAAATGTGCATGTTGCTCAGCTTCATCACTTTTCTTGCATGTGAGTTCCCTTTATTAATTTGTGGGTTTGGAAAAGAGACTCTTCTTTTTCTCTGGTCGAGTGAATTTACCTCCAGAGCCAGCTAAACAAAAAAAGCTCAGATAACCAAACCAAATTTTCTCTATCTGATGTCTTTGGCCTGAATTCCTTAGAGGGCAAATAAAAACCTGCCAAGTGATAGCCTTAAATCAGGGACACAAGAAAACACGGACATGGAACTGCTGGAGCGAGTCCAGAGGAGGCCATGAAGATGCTCAGAGGGCTGCAGCAGCTCTGCTATGAGGACAGGCTACAAGAGTTTGGGCTCTTCAGCCTGGAGAAGAGAAGGCTTTGAGGAGAGCTTAAAATAGCCTTTCAGTATCAGAAGGGGACCCACAGGAAGGCTGTGGAGGTCTTATAATGACAGGACAAGGGGTAATGGGCTTAAACTGGCAGAGGGGAGATTCAAACTAGACATTAGGAAAGGGTTCTTTACAGTGAGGGTGGTGAGACACTGGTGCAGGTTGCCCAGGGAGGTTGTGGCTGCTCCCTTCCTGGAGGTGTTCAAGGCCAGGATGGCTGAGGGCTTGAGGGACCTGTTCTAGTGGGAGGTGTCCCTGCCTATGGCAGGGGGTTGGAACTGGATGAGCCTTGAGGTCCTTTCCAACCTAAACCATTCTATGATTCTATGATTGTAAGAAGCAACAAATACTTTGGCAAATTATCTCTCCAGCCTGGCCATGTCTGTAGTGCTTCAAGCATTCTGATCACATCTCCTGGCTCTAATGAATCCACCCTTGGTGGAGGCTGTGAGGGCAGTATTGGTGGTTTTGCAAGAGGGCTGAATCTGTTGTTAGTTGGTCATTTCAATGTACCAGTGCCAAAACCTTGCCTGCTTCTAGCCTGAGATGGAGAACCACAGAGGGAGAACCAGCTCTCAGTGGTACTTGTAAGACCAAGGTAAACCAGATCTTTCCACGTGTGGAAATATTTTTCCTGGTTCCCCCCCTCCAAAATTAGAAACATTTCCATGCAAGCAAAGTTCTGTGCAAAATGGAGGTCTGATAAAATGTTACTTGGGGTCAAACAACAATTCCTGCCGTTATGAAATCAAAGCATTTTGGTCCAAGTTTGCCCTTTGAAAGGTGGTCAATGTGGTTTTGTGTAAAAATAATAACAACCAATTGCTTGGGGGGGGAAAAAATCACTTCCAAATGAAAACTTGAAAAGATCCCATTCCAGAAATGTTCACATGGGCCACTTCAACCTTGTGGGAATGCTTTGTTTTGGGACAAGAAGTTCTGGAAATGAAATAATGCCAGAACTGACATTTTTTTTTTTTCCAAACACTGTGAATAAGAGGAACAAACCCAAACCTCTACACTTTTCACTTAGAATAAATTTTGGTTATGATAAAAATAGTTTGGCTGTACTTTGCTGATCTCCAGCATCAGAGTCTGAACCTGAGCACCAGGAAAAAACTTTTGAGGTGGCATTAGCTGCTGCTATGGTGACAGTGGGCAAGGATCCTGGACCTTACTGTTAGTTAAACATCATTTACTGTTGAAGCCTGGAACCTCAAGAAGGATCAATATTATAGGCATATCATGGTGGATACGGGTCAGAAGGCCAATCCATGTTTGAGCCTGCATCTTCTTAAGCCTGTAGGCATCCTGACAGTTGGGTACAGACACCATAAGTGACAAGCAGGTATTATTTTAATTGATTGTTTTCAGGAACAGAGAAGATCTCTGTTTTGCAGGAGGCAGCTTTGTTTCTGTATTGGGACCATGTTGAGGGCCAGACTCTGTTTATGAAAAGGCAGGCCACAGTCTGGAAAAGAAGGACTTGTTCCCTGTGCCTCACTATATCGATGGTCATTCATTCTCCATTTACAGACCAAGGCTGTCTAGGTGAAAGTGGTGAAGCATTACCCATGGCAGTGGAACTCACAAATCGACCACGAGATTAAGACAAATTTCCTAATTTAAGAACTGTTTTGATGGGGTGGGAAAGGGTAGCTCAGTTTTGCCACTTCTGGCAACAGCTCCCCGGCATGCACGACCGCCCTTATTGTGGAGGAGAGCCTTGCTGATAGCAATCAGGCATCACCACAGGCATACCAGCTGCTAGAGTTTGGTGACCCCTCCTTAAACCACTAGGCCATTTTAATTGCAACCCACAGCTTAAAGTCTTCATTAAGCTCTCTCTGAGCCTCTACTCCTCCTCTGTCAGCTCAGCTGCTTGTCGCCCTGACCGGCGGAGCAGGGAGGAACATCTGCAGTTCAAACGTGATGCATATGCAACAGCAGGCTCAGGATTAAAGGTCAACAGACTCCTCCAACACCCAGGACTGTGTCTCCTTTGCAGGGTGTCTGGTGTCTTTTGTTGGAAACTCTATACTTCCTGCCAGGCTTTTTGCTGGCTTGCTCAGCCCAACTGCTGCAGGCTGGCGCAGAGCCTCAGCAAGCTGCCCGGAGGGAGCTGCCCTTGCACAGTGGCTGCCCAGGAGTGTGTGGGGGCCACCGCAGGCAAATAGTCAGGTCCTTCCCTTGGCTTCTCGTCACAAAGCCCAGGGAGGGGATGACTACAACAGCTGCAGTGCTGGCTCGCTCTTGACAAATGGTCCTGTCACTCTTCTTATTGATTAGCAATGTTATGACATTTCCCTTCAAAAACACAGATGTGGCACGGGCAGTGACAGGAGCACCGCTCTGGGAGGAACATAACATTTGCTGTTGTTCCCATTCTCCTCTCTGCATCTGTCCATAGCTGTGGCAAGGGTTTCATGCGCTGAGTCTTTTATCAAGAAGGGGTGGGAGCAGGTGAAACCTTTGCCTGGGTTGGAGGCAAATAGGTCTTGTCGCATCAGCGGATGGAGGTGACAAGCCTAGCTCCCCCACACCTTGTACCAGTCTGTGGGGAGATGGCTGTGGCTTCAGTCAAGCTGCAAGAGTGAAGGTGTGGTGAATTTATACATGATTCATACATGATCCTTGGATCAATTTTGTGATTTGGAATGTATTATAAAACCAAAACTCTACTATTGCCTTTGAAGTTTTGGTGGGATGTTTGTATCTAGCAGGTCATTCCAGGAGCACTGGGTCCTTGCAGACCAATCTCCTTCACCTCTGTGCGCAGTGCCTTGTCCAATTGATCTTGTGTGGGTACACATCTCCATGCAGAGCCACATGTAAGATCATGAGCTATGTCAGGGGATGCTAAAAGTCTTCGTTAAGTTCTCTCTGAGCCTTTCCTCTTCCTCTGCAAGTGGGTTTGTGATTGTGTGCAAAGCCTGGAAGCATCTCAGCATGCTCTCAAAGGCTAAGCTGCAGCCTGTCCGTGAACTACTCATTTCTTTGGGGTACTATCCAGGCGAATGGATTTCACAGACCTCCAGGAAATCTGTCCTTTTGTTCCATGGTGCCCCAAGTGGGGTGTTTGCATATCTGCAGAGCTATTCTCATGTGAGTGAGCCCTAACTGCACTCCAACTCTGTAGAAATCTAGTCACCAGGAGGCAGAGGCTTGGGAAGGGGAGCCAAGGAAGGAGGATTTTTGGAGGAAGAGAGCCTCTGATACAGATGGTGTAAGCTAGCACAATTTTAAAGCATTTGAATAAAAGGAGTCAGTTGAAACACATCTGCCTGAGGCAGTCTTCTAGGGGCTGGAAAGCACAAAAAGGGGACCTAAAAAACATCAGGCCACCAAGTCTGAGATGGGCAATTCCACATTGCTTCTTTGAGGGAGGAACTCTGTTGATGGGTCTTCCAATATCTGAAGGGTGCCTACAGGAAAGCTAGTGAAAGACCTTTTAGGGTGTCAGAAAGTGATATGACTAGGGGGAATGGATCCAAACTAGAGGAAGGGAGATTTAGATTAAATGTTAGGAAGAAGTTCTTCACCATAAGGGTGGTGAGACACTGGAACAGGTTGCCCAGGGAGGTGGTAGTAGTCACATCCCTGGAAGTTTTTAAGGCCAGGCTGGATGGGGCTCTGAGCAGCATGATCTAGTGTGAGGTGTCCCTACCCAGGGCAGGGGGAGGGGGTTGGAACTGGATGATCCTTGAGGTCCCTTTCAGCCCTATCAATTCTATGATTTTATGATAGTTAATCTATGCATTTCCAGACAAAGCCTGACCTCCTGAGCTGTGGGCATCTTTATGTAACTCTATCCCAAGTTCAGATTTTTACTGTAAAAGCATGTCCTGGCCATGCTGCTCTGACCACACTGGAGAGAAATTCCAGCTGCTATAGCAAGAAGCAACATTTTCCTCAGGAGTAACATAGGAGCTGACCTCATTGCATTAAATATTTAAAAGCCAAAAGACACATTTAGGATGTTGTCTCTATTGCCATTGACACAAAGGAGAGCAAGTATTTTTTCCCCCTGAGCACATAAAATATGCCCAGTATAGTCTTAAAATGGCTTGAAGCTTTTCTTATTAGTCTGAAGCATTTAATTCAGCTTTCAGTAAATCTTTTGCATGCTTCACAGGGAAGCTAGTTAGAGGAAAAGTGCTTACCTTCCTATCCTAAAGGCTATCCCTTGGAGGTTGAATTGTAAGAGCATGCATTGTCTTCATTAAGAATCTTGGAAATTTCTGATTAACTAACTTTATAGACAGCAGTTAATAAGCTGCTTGTTGCCTTTAAGGAATCTCTGCCTCTTCTGAGTCAGAAAAAGCAAAGTACATCCCATATGATTTCTTTCCTTGACCAGTCTCTTACAGTGCTAACAGAGCTATAACAGCCTGATTCTTGCATGAACTTGAAGCAAGGACATTAGCATGATAGTACAGGCATTGCTGTGCAGAAGAGGCTGTTAATGAGAAGCATATTTGTGAATGTCACTTGTACAGCTTTCAGCATATTTTACAGCCAAAACCAAAGTGATATAGTCCAGAGGGAAAAAAAAGAGAAATACAACCAAAGCGTGGTTTCGACCCCCTAGGCAACACGATGTAGATTAATATGAGTTAAATGGAATGTGACCAATTTGGAAGGCATTTGGTTTGTATCTTGAGAAATTGAAGACAAGATCATTTTTCCTCACAATCAGAGCAAGCCTGAGGCTGCAACCTCTTGTAGTCTCTACAGTTGCCACAGGCTTGCTCTTTTAATATACTAGTGTGCCCCAGAATATTTCCTACAACTTTCATAGTCCAATGATGTGATAGATTTGCCAGTATGATACTTCTGCTCTCTTTCCTTGGGAAAAGCCTCCATTAGTTGTAATGTGTGCTTATAGCTTCTGTGACTTTCAGCAATTTTGATGTAAGATTTTGCCCACAGCTGTTTATTTATGCAAGAATAGAGTTGCAGGCTTCTGTACAGTATGCAGGGGCTACAGAGCAACAAAAGCAATTTTCTGCCAAAGGTTCATCACTGTTTCTGAGGAGGGCTGTTTCATGCTGGTAAAAAGCCAGCAAAGTGTGGGCTCACTGCAGACCCACATTTTTTGTTTATGTGAGAAATTCTGGTGTATATAACAAACCAACCAAACAAACAATCTCAAAAGGACACATTTCTCAGTGTCCTGATGATGAGCATAAAATCATAATGCAGTTTGAGATTTAGAGATGAAAAGTTTTAGAGTGCTTTACCAAAGAGTTTGCAAGACCTTCTTAGTGGAGTGGCTGGTCCAGAGAGAGACTAATTGAGGTCAGAAGGAGTTTTCTAAAGTTCATTGCCTTTAACACATCTCACCACCTTCCCATGCCAGCCAACTGTCAGGAGACCAACTCCAAAGTCTCCAGTTCAGCTTAACATTCTACCCCACTCTTCACAGCTATAATTCAGGAAAAGATTTGCCTTTGGTTTTCCAATGACCTGAAGAAAGTGCTCTGAAGGCACAAATCCAGCAACTTGAATATGTCCTTCAGCCTTTTATGCTTAAGAAAAAAAAAAATCTGTGATATGTTTGGCAATCTTCCATTTGGATGTGTGGGCAATATAATTCAGGAACATTTGGTAGCTATAACAACAAGATGTTCTGTAATTGTTATGCTCGTTTGATTTGAAGAGTGGACAAGGAGGGACAAATAGAGGTTGTTTTTCACTGATTTATTTATTTATAAACTAAGATATAAGACCTGAAAGATGAGTTATTGGGCAATCACAACGTCAAGCACAGCTGTATGGAGCAAAGCTCACCCAGGACCTCTTGAAGCCTCCAGGTATCACCGTCCATGCTACGGGCAGAGGCAGCTATGTAGTTCTGCAACCATTAACTCAGACTACAGAAAAACTAGCAGCAAGAATCTCTCCTCCTGTCCACCAATGAGCAATTACAGCACCCAGGAAGTTCTGCCTCAGCCCTGGTCCCAGGTCATGACTGGATGTTCTGTCCTTTGCAGAGTTTTGCATCACAGAACTCAGAAATCTATCTTTGGTCTTGCAGGCAGTGGAGGGATGTTATTCCTGTGATAGTTTGAGCCATGATTGTTGAAGAGAGAGATGTGGGATTGTGCTGTCAGATAAAGGTGCCTTCTTAAATGCTTGACAGGTGATGGGAAAGAAGGACTAAGTATTTCAATTGTTCACACTGCTTATTGCCACCTTCTGGACTGTCCTAACAGTTATGGTGTGACAGACCACACAAGCATGCTAAGGAATAGAATAGAATAGAAGCAACCAGGTCGGAAGAGACCTCCAAGATCATCCAGTCCAACCTATCACCCAGCCCTATCCAGTCAACCAGACCATGGCACTAAGTGCCTCAGTCTGTCTCTTTTCAGTAGTATGATAGGTAGTTTGGAGAGGAGAAGGAAGGCAAATCTTCACTGGATATTTGTCCGCAAAGGGAAAATGAGTTTTCATCTTTTTTTAACATCTAATATTCTTCAAGAAGAAATTTGTTGGTATAAATGGGGTTTCTAGAAAATGGGTGTTCTCACAGCATCACATTAAAATCTGGGTTGAAGGAGGCTGATGAAGTTCACCTAGTCCAACCTTCTGTTCAAAGCAAGACCAGCTTGTCTGTTCAGGTTGGTGAGATCCTTGTCCAGGTAGATTTTGGAAGTCGAGCAGAAGAGCCAGGATTTAAACAGACAAATATTTAGGTAGTGCTTTGCTGCTCCTTTTTTTTAACTTGAGTGGCTCAAACTGTGATATGCCACACAAGAAGACCTATATAACAGTATGTGGTGCCACAAGCTGCTTTTCCAACTGCTTCCCCATTTGTATTTGGTCTTCCTGAAAGCATGCTGTTGGAGGAGTGTACCCACACTGAATGTACAGGGTCACAGCCTTTTATGTCATGGCTGGATCTGACCTTTTGCATCCAACACAGCTATCCAACACCTGATTTTCAAGACCCCCACCACATTTCAGGACAAATCCTCCAGTTCTCCAGAACAGCAGCCATGTCCTGTGCCCATCAGCCTGGGCAGGACAGCAGGCTGCTCGTTGAGGGCATGGGTTAGGTAGGAATTTTCTTTTCCCTTCTGCTCTCCAGCTTGAGATAATTGCAAAACCGATGGGCTATCTCTCTTCTAAGTTCAGCAACAAAGCCTCACAGCTTGTAAGAATAATTCGGCTGCAATTAGCGTTGGTGTGAAGCCAGGGCCTCCCACGGATGAGTCTGCCTGGTCCAGTGCAGAAGCTACCATCTCCTTAATGATAGGAGGTTCGACTAAATTAAAGTTGACCCTCAGGCTTCTGGCAGCTAAATTCCAGCAGTAACCTTCCCTCCCACCCATTCCTCTCAAAAAAAATCCTACCAACAACAAGCTACAAGTGAGAGGGGGAGGAAACCTCTCCGTTGTTAACCTTTACAGGACAGTGGATGTGTCCAAATAAGACAAAAAACATGATGTCTCCCGCTGAAGTGCCATAAATAGTGCTATCTCCCAGTGTGATCTTTGGGAGAATCTGTTTTAGGGAAAGAACAGAAGAGAAGTCCTAAAAAGAGTGCGTGAAAAATGATGAAAGATGCTTTGAAGTGAGTCCGAGAGCTGCAGTGCTTTCAGCAGCTTCCCCTTGGAAGCCCTTGAAATTCTATCTGCAATAAAAGGTACCAAAAGAAAACAGCTGGCAGGAGCTGTTAAAGTGGAAACAATATGCAGTTCAGAAGAGATAAACAGGATGGGTACAGAGCAGAAAGAAAAAGAAGGTATGGATTTGTTATGTGATGGGAACAGCCCTTCTGTCCTGGGCTGAGACTGCATCACCAGGGAGGTATCCCTGGCTGTAGGAAGACGACAGATTCAGCACTTGGTTTTCATGCGAACCTGCGCTTTGCTTTGCACTAGAGGACAGAGGCCTCAGATCTGGTCCCCTGATTCTTTGCTGAACAGAACTCTGCTTGCATAGAGCAGATTAGGGCATAGGGATGTCATGTTGAGTGGTACTGCCAAGTCTTCAGTACTGATATTTTTCTGGTACCCACGACAGCAGCAGCTGGAATGGGAGCCCCTTTCTAGTTCCAGCAGAGTGAGGCACTCCTTTTGCTACTTGGGCAGTAATGCTCTGCTGCCAGCTGCAGAGATGGTCCAGTTCTTGTGCAACTCTGAAACAACTCTGAGACTGTGGCCAAATCTAAACCTTGTCACTGAATATAAAGCCTCCTTTTGCCATCAGAGATACCAGAGTTTTTGGAGACAGAAAGTGGTGAAGTACTAACACTGGGGTAGAAATGGGATCTGCCTCTTTGTGTAATTCAAAGAAAAACGTTGCTAACAAAGTGTGCATGGACCCTAACCTGTTCTGCTTCAGAGGTGTAAATAATAGATACTGCTGTGGTTCCCAAATCCATTCTGTGGATCTCTGCTGCAGGGACTGGGAGCAGAATATGGACAGGAGGATGGTGAGGAATCTATGTGCTGTGGATTTTTCCATATCTGTGGAAAAACTTCCATGCTCTCATCTGCTGTTGAATCTGGCCATGCCATTACTGATGGAAAGTCTGCTTAGACAGAGCTCTGCTCACAGGGGAATCACAGAACTTTAAGAGGTTGGAAGGGACCTCCAGACATCATAGAGTCCAATCTCCTTGCCAAGGCAGGATCCCCTAGGGTAGTTCACACAGGAATGCATCCAGGCAGGTTTTGAAAGTCTCCAGAGAAGGTCTCCAGAGAAGGAGACTCCACAACCTCTCTGGGCAGCCTGTTCCAGTGCTCTGTCACCCTCACTGTAAAGAAGTTTCTCCTCATGATGAGGTGAAACCTTCTGTGTTCCAATTTGCAGCTGTTGCTTCTTTTCTTATTGGAATATTGGAAGGAACAGAAATCAAAGCTTTGCCCTGTCTTTACAGATACAATTTGGATCAAAAATAGTAATTCAGAGATGTGGTGAAAGTGGAGCAGGGAGGAGCTGAATCATACTTTACAACTCCTTTAATTTCATTTTTATACAATTCTCATTTTGCAGCTCCAGTGTAATTATGGACTGCCCCAGTGTCAGGACAGAAGCAAACTTTTATCCTACACAGGTCCACTAGATTACCAGGCATGGGAATTTTCAAGGAACCTTAAACTACAAAGAACTGTCCTCCAGTTAATTTTAGAAGAGCTGTGAGGATGTTCATATCAACTAACTGTAGGACACTAACGTTATATGAATGGCATCACATGCTTGCAGTTTCCTTGAGAAGTCAGCTTAGGCAAGGCCATGCTGAAGAGAGGAAGTGATAGTCAGGATTTATGGGTTTTTTTAGATATATGTTAAATCTCCTTCATTTGGGAAAGATCTGGCACCTGGCTACAGGCTAAAGCATTACCCATAAACACAGACAGAACTGCCCCTGGGATAGTGGGTACCTTTTTACTTTGTGGACAACTCCTTCACTTTCAGAAAGGTCCCAGATATTCAAAATACTTTGGGAGCTAAATGCTACTGAGGAGCTGGGTCTAAAATTCCTATTCAGAAAAGCACACAGGCACTCTCACAGTTCCTGCAGATCCAAGTGCTTTGATACACCTGAGGCTGCAAAATTCTTCCCCACTTGCACCAGCTTTATCCTGATTTACAACTCATTTAGCTCCCCATAAAGTCCCTCTGCTTTCTTTAACAGATGTTGGATTGGGTGTTAAAGAAGAGAAATTCAGCCTATCTAATCCATATGCATACATATCGTTGAACTCTCTTATTAGGAACATACTTTGGGGTGGATGAAAATGAAATGCTAAAAATGCCCATATGAGTCAGTAGACTGAAGATGCTACTGGCATTGGAAAGGTGATTGCAATAGATATATGAGTATTAGACTGTACACTAAGCAATTCCATTTTCTCTTAAAGCTAAATCCTCTGGAATTTAATAACATCTCCAACTTCTTCTAAAGGCCTTTGAGCTAGCGAATGAAGTTTAATTGTCAATTACATTCTGACCACGCAGTTCTAGATCCAGAAACAGCACAGAGACTATTCTCTATTATGGTCTGCAGGTGACTTAAGATAAGACAGGCTTCATTAGAGCATCGAATTCTGTTCTTTTTAAGTTCCTCATGATTTATATATTCCCCCCTGAGCAATAGGCAGTAATATAGTTCTACTTGGGTGCAGGAATTGAAAAATAAAGATTTTTCTCTTCATGATGATCTTATAGCCTGGGTAGAGTAACTGTATATACTTTCCTGCTGTTTGCATAAATATTTAATAATGCAAATTCTTAAGCTTTTTGCATAAGGTCATAGGATATTCGAATGCCCAGCAAGTTAAATATATCAGCTTTGAATTTCCTTTCCCAGTTCTGGAGTGCTCTTTCACACTCTCTTTGGTACAAGTGCAAATTGGTTTAATCCTTTAACATTTTCATGTTAGAAAGTAATTGATTATTTGCCTGTCTCTGCTACAGAGGTAAAATATTAGTGTTTAAAATAAGGCATATGAATCTGAATCTAGAAACCTGCACTGCCAAGAGCAAAACAAGGTGGTCCTTGTCCCAGCCTTCCCTGTAGGCATTTGCCTTGCTCTCCCTTAACAGCCTCCAAACAAAAGAATTCTCTTGTTAATCCTTTAACTCTTGCTTCATCTTTGTTTCACTGAGAAGCTTTGTGTTTCTGCTAACATATTTTCTTCACGACAATGAAAGCCAAAGTGAATATGATTTGTAAGAAGATCCACTGGTATGTAGTACATCCAGCTGGCAGCCGGTCACTAGTGGTGTCCCTCAAGGATCAGTGCTGGGCCCCATCCTCTTTAACATCTTCATAGATGATCTGGATGAGGGCATTGAGTCAGTCATCAGCAAGTTTGCAGATGACACCAAGCTGGGGGCTGATGTGGCTGGGTTGGAGGGCAGAAGGGCTCTGCAGCGGGACCTTGACCACCTGGACAGATGGGCAGAGTCCAGTGGGATGGCATTCAACGGGTCCAAGTGCCAGTGCTGCACTTGGTCACAACAACCCCATGCAGAGATACAGGCTGGGGT
>WAAF01003023.1:863920-941779 GCA_013400475.1 Tricholaema leucomelas
TTCTTCACTGAGAGAGTCATTGGCTACTGGAATGGGCTGCCCAGGGAGGTGGTGGAGTCGCCGTCCCTGGAGCTGTTCAAGGCAAGGTTGGACGTGGCACTTGGTGCCATGGTCTAGCCTTGAGCTCTGTGGTAAAGGGTTGGACTTGATGATCTGTGAGGTCTCTTCCAACTCTGATGATACTGTAAGACTGTGATGCTGTGAAGGCTGTTCTCCATCCTCTCTGCCAGCTGCAAGAGCTGTTTTGTATGGGAGCTGATCTTCACTGCCACTGTTGGTCCTGTGTCCTGTGTCCTTGAGACACTGGCTGTGCATTGGATTTGTCATACTTTTTGTATACAGAATCAATGCTACACATGAGGAATCCAATAGTTACTTGCAGTGTGTGATTTTTTTTAATGTTTGCCATTTGTCTACCCTGATTTTTGACTTACCAAATATTGTTACCTCTGTTAATTTGAAACTTGAGTCTTTGAGGACTTCCTTGGCACTCTGCAGAAATACAATAAGTGAGAGCTTCATGTGCTCAGCAAATTTTTCTCATCTTTTGAGTCAAAATCTAATTTTCAATCTCCCTGACATTTCATTCTAGGCTCAGTCTCAGTAATCTACTGAAGTTGCTATTACTGAACCCCACAGAAAATCCGTAATGTAGCTACATCCTGATCACCTACTGACAGCTCTTTGTTTTCCACTATCTCTTACCAGCAAGGTTATTTCCAGTGCCCGGGGATGGGAGTGACAAGATTCCCACCACCTGCACCAGAGCACAACCCTCCCATGAGAACCAGTCCTCCAGCTGCTGCAAAACCAAGTCATTGGGCAAATAAGTACTAAACTGTACACTAAGCAATTCCATTTTCTCTTAAAGCTAAATCCTCTGGAATTTAATAGCATTTTAAAGCATAATTCAGTGTATACTTCCACTGAGATATTGGAACGTGTCCAGAGAAGGGCAACAAAGCTGGTGAGAGCCCTGGAACACAAACCCTATGAGGAGAGGCTGAGGGAGCTGGGGTTGTTTAGCCTGGAGAAGAGGAGGCTCAGGGCACACCTCATTGCTGTCTACAACTACCTGAAGGGAGGCTGTAGCCAGGTGGGGTTGGTCTCTTCTCCCAGGCAACCCGCAACAGGACAAGGGGACACAGCCTCAAGTTGTGTCAGGGGAAGTATAGGCTGGATGTTAGGAGGAAGTCCTTGCCAAAGAGAGTGATTGGCATTGGAATGGGCTGCCCAGGGAGGTGGTGGAGTCGCCGTCCCTGGAAGTGTTGAAGAAAAGCCTGGATGGGGCACTTAGTGCCATGGTCTAGTTGATTGGATAAGGCTGGGTGCTAGGTTGGACTGAATGATCTTGGAGGTCACTTCCAACCTGGTTGATTCTATGATTCTATGATTCTAAGACTGCAGGATGAGTATTGCCTGAATTGAAAATGATGACATTGCAACCAAAAAGATATGGGAGAGTAAAATCTGAGAGCAAGGACTTAAAATCTTCTTATGGCCTTATCCTCACTTTCTTTCTCCTGATCAAATTTACTTTGATAAAATAATGCAGGCTTTATCTGCCAAAGCTCAAGCCACCCTGGGAATAACAGTGCACGCAAAATGATGGATTCAAAGCAGCACATAACGTTCCTTAATGCAACATGTTTCCCTTTAAATCATCTTAGAGTCTCAACTGCTGGAGCAACCTCAGTGTATACCGTCTGTCTCCTCAGAAGTGCCCTCTGGCAGGGAACAGGCTCTGTGTGCAGCGTCTTTGTCTAATTGCATTTTGGCAGAGCACAGCGAGGAGGAAATAGAGAAAACGAACCGGTTCATTCCGTAGTCAAAACCTAACTGTGACCGGAGAGTGAAGGGGAGTCCAATCTTTCCTGCTTTGCTGAACTGCCCTGCGTAGGATGCAAAATGCTGGCACTGTCCTGGTGACTCTAAGCGAGCATTAAGGGATAGATTTCAGTTAGCTGCTCACATTTGTGCTTATTCTCTGCTAATGGTCAATGTGACTGTAATTATTGCATGCATGTACTTGATTGACTTTCTCACACAGGCTATTTGTTGAGACATGGAAACTGGGGAGAGGCAGGAAAGAATTACAGGACACAGGTACTTTTTGCTGACTAGTTAGATGCATTTCTTATAGGCTGAAGCTTTGCATGAATGTCCTTGGCCAATACTTGACAAGGCTTTTCTGTACCTCTGTGTTTAAAGTACATTCCACTCAGGAAGACAAAGCCATTAAAAATCATCACACAGAGTATTCCACCTTGCATCTCATGACACAAGCCCATGTTGGTGTGTCTAACCTCTCAATTACACTGTCAGCTTTTGCTTTTCTTCACGTCTTACCTTGTAAAATGTGCCCTACTCTGTGTGAGAGGCTAAAGCAGCTGGGAAAGGTGTTTGCCCTTCTAAACTGTGCTGCAGGAAAGGATTTAAGGAAAAGCACAGTCTGCTTTAGGAGACTGTTGATGCTGTTGCTTCTCAGGGGGAGCAAGGGAAGACTTCAGGAGGTGACAATCTGCCTTGCTGGGGCAAAGTGTACTGGAATAAAACTGTACTGAGGCAAGGTTTTGCAGTGAGTACTGTTTACCAAACATATTGCAGAAAAATATGGGATGATGATCATTTGTGCAGAGGTGATAAAAAAAACAACCTTTTCTTTGCTTCTCAGTCGCAAGGACATGCAGGCAGATGAGCCTGGACCTCAGTTTCAGAAAGCAAGTGCAAATCATTTTTAAATCAGTGGGAGTACTCTTGAAAGACAAAGGTGGAACATAAAGCTAGCTTTATTTTTCACATAAAGCCAGTTTTATTTTTCACAATTTCCTACACACCGACTGCCCTAAATCGGAGATGGCAAATGGCAGTCACAGTACCCTCACAAGCGTAGCAGTGTGGGAAGAGATCCAGCACAGCGTTAACACAACCCTGAGTCTTGCAGCAGTGCTCTGCTCTGTGACAGAGCCTTGAAGTTTGCCGAGGAGAGGAAGAATGGTGGTCCAGAGGGGGCAAGATGGATTACCTTGCAGCTGACCCATTTTTTGTTCATCTCTGTGGCACCACATTCTTTGCCACACAAGTCATAAAATTTCCTGCCGGTAGCTGTTTTGACAGTGGCATAATAAAGCTCGGAAGGGAATGAAGGAACACATCCAGAAGTGTCAAAATAATGTAGCTTACTGTGTTAGTACTAACGTTACAGTACAGTGATTATCAGTAGTTGCACCAACACAAAAGCAAAACTGAAAGGTTTTGGGTTTTTTTGTTGTTTGTTCTGTTTTGTTTTCCAGGGGATCAGGTAATATTTTTCCTTTTGCAAAGTGCCTGCACATACCTTCAGACTGAGTTCTAACAACCTAAGAAAGAATGATTTCCTTGGAAATGAGCATGATTGCTGTGAAATTCTCTGGCAGAAATACAGGCAAGAAAAATACAGTCTAGTATCAAAGTGGTCTGGGAAGACATGACTGAAATCACGGGTTTAATTCCTTTTGAACAATTTCTCATCTGGTAACATTTTCCCACTCTGCTTTAATGGCTCTGGTACTCTTACTGCATTCTGAAATTAACCTTCACCTTACATGAACTAAGGCAATTTCATAACTGCATCCGTATGCACCGTTGCATAGCATTGTTAGTTGCAGGTACTAATGGTATTATATAGCTCAATTCTTGTCAAAAAGCAACATAATGAACACTGAAATTGTATCAAATGCAATAATTTTTAAAAGTAGTTTTTAAATGTATATACCTAAAAGCAGCAGTCAGGAGCTCCTCTGGTACTGGCATGCAGTTGTGCCAGATGCAGACTGCACGCAACAAAAGGCTACGCACAGCTAGACCTGACGCTGGTATGAAATAGTAAGAGGATTAAAGGTGCTACTAAATGAAGTGACCCAACCAAGGCATGCTGTCAGGTGTCAGAGGGGCAGCAGATAAAACACAAGACTTAGGAGTCCCTGTAGGGTAATCTATCCATGCATGCCACTGCCTCTGCCTGTATTTCACACCGTGCTTCTTGTACAGAGACATAATAAACCCAACAAGAGGTGGGAGGGTTTGAACCCAGGCACCACGGAAGTCAGCCTGATGCAGTTCCATATGTGAGAGCCGATTTGCCTCCCTCCAAGGGCAGTCAGGGCCAAGCTTTGCTGGTGCCAGTGAGGAGCAGCAAGGTGGTGAGTGTTTGCTCTGGCTCCAGGTGAGTGCCAAGTACATTCGGTCAATAAAGCATCACCCAAGAAAATGCACCTGCCACAACATAGTGAGAGCAGGGCAGAGTGCCTGCTGTGCAGAAGATTGCAAGATCTGCTTTCTCCCAGCCCTTGGTGACAGCAAAATGTTTACAAATTGCCCATGATGACTTCGAAATGAAGGGTTCTTTTGTGGGGTGAGGCATCTTGGAAACCCTGGGAATGTGAGCAGAGAAGAGTCGCAGAGCTTGGCTGTGACCAGGTTTGAAGTGGAAAGACATCAGCCTGATAGCTTTAGCTGCTTCATCAAGCTGAAGCTGTGGAAATATTTAGTCTAGAAATAAGTATAAGGGATGGCTTTTAAAAAGTTATTATACAGCTTATCCTCTACATGTCCCCAGATATCTGGCACAAGAAAATGGTAGCTTGCTTGGGGTTTTTTGCTTGTGTCTTTGTGGGTTTTGGGGTGTGTGTGGGGGGGTGTGGGGGTGTTTGGTTTTGGTTTGCATTTTTTGTTTGTTTGGGGTTTTTTTTAATTGGCACTAATACCTGTTCATTTTTATACACATGGTAGAGAGCCTGAGGGGCAGGTAGATGGTTTCCAGATCATCTGTCCTATAAACCCACTGGAAATTACCCAGTTCTGCTTTGCCCAATTATTTGATTCTCAAAATGTTGATGCTAAGGAAAGACATGAAATTTGCTCCAGGGCAGGCTTAACCTTTTCAGCCTAGGAACTCCAAAATTAACTTTTCAAGCCAAATGCCCAAGTTTTATTAAGAGATATGCACAGCAGTCAGGACTTCCTATATGGCCACTCAATCCCTGGCTGCTCAGTAGTGGTTTCTGAGGGGAGTGACAATTAGTGCTAATTGTGCAGGCATTTGTGGGTATGTAGATGTGCATCTACTGTGGACCCACGTCTTCTCCTTGGACCATCACTCATGTCACACATGCCAGAGCATCTGTGAGGTGACCTGGAGATCACATTCCATATGCAATTCCTGGATCCAGCTGGGCCCATCCCCTAAATGACTATATAAATCCTAATAACAGCTAAAGATGATGCTGACAGGTATACCCCAGGGTCTCCTGCTGCCCCCAGGGAGCTGCCACAGTGATGTGGTACCTCAGATGGTCCTCTGGAAAACACCATGATACAGTGTTTGCCTCCACCCTATCTCACCCCAGAGGATGTGTCTCTCCGGATGGGGGTGAAGGGACAGCAGATGGACAGATGGCTCCTCATCCTCTGCTCCAGATAAGGAGGAGAGGACCTTCCTGACAGGTAACTGAGGAAGGGGAAAATTATCTAACTTTCCCAGTCACCCCAGGAAAGTCACTGCTAGCCCCAGCAGGTGACTGGTATGGCCCTTACTGGCAGGACACTGAGGTTTCCAGGCTCTGGCACACCAGGAGTGGGAAAGCACAACTACTTCAGGTGCTTGTTCACCCGCACTCAGCTCCTCACCACTCTGCCCTAATAAAATCCAGTTTTGCTCTTCTCTTTGCTTTGCAAAGTGTTTAGAGCACAGCACCTAGAAAAAGCCTGCACCCAGCTAAGCAGGACCATCTGGAACACGTGGAGTGCCTTCCTCACCCTGCTTTGTCTTGAGGATTTAATCTCCTTTTGGTCCATTGAGAATGTCTGCAGATAACTTGCTGTGGTAGGAACAGAGCCTGCCGTTTCTGCTGGTGTGTGTGCTGCACAAGCAGACACAGACACAAGCAGACACAGACACAAGCAGACACCAGCAGTTGTGCTTTTTAAGACTAAAGCTGAGAGAATTCACAGCAAGAGGAGGCAACTTGCCATTGTCTTATTGCTGTTTCCTAGAATTAGAATCAGAATAACAGTATTTTGAGGAAAGATTCCCCTTTAAGAACATCCTGATGTGGTGCATTTTAAAGCATAATTGAGTGTATACTTCCACTGAGATACTGGAACGTGTCTAGAGAAGGGCAACAAGGCAGGTGAGAGCCCCGGAACACAAACCCTGTGAGGAGAGGCTGAGGGAGCTGGGGGTGTGCAGCCTGGAGGAGACTCNAGCACTTCTGCAAAATAAAAGAAGAAAAAAGTACAGCCTCCTCCTTGCACCAAAACTATCTGTATAAAAAATTGCTGCTGAACAAGGTTCTGATGCAGTATCGATGTTGCCATTGCAGAATGCATAATAAGTTGCATACAACTGTGCACTGCACACAGTTCATTAAGCTGCTGCTGGTAAAAGAAGAGGTAAAAGAGGACATTCTCCGGAGAGGAAAGAGAGCATACGCTGAAGAGTCAAACCTTTTGCCTGAGGAAGACTTGCAGAAAGTTGTGGGCACTATGTATGCTTCTTAGGTAAGGAGGGCAAGATCTGCGATGTAACGGCAGAGATGTTTGGGGGGTTCATTTTCTCTGTGCTGCTGCCGGTTCTTTCCCGCAGAGCGTTTGAGGCACTGGCCTGGCACTGTGCAGTCACAGGCAATGAAGTAGCGCCACCATCTGGCGCTTTCTAGAATTGCCTTTCGTCTATTACACTGGCTTCTACGCTCCATGTTTTGGGTTTGGGTCGCTTCGTTTTCTTTAGAGGAAAGAAAAAACATTTTAAGATAAAGCTGTAAACGTAGGTTTACGCCCTTGCGGTCCAGCCAGCAAGAACCGAGGGCTAGGGGTCAGGGTCAGGAGCCGGGGACAGGCTCTGCTCACTTGCTCCCTGGGATAGGACAAGGAGCAATGACTTAAGCTGCAGTGTAAGCTGCAGCACAGGAGGTTCCACCTCAACACAAGGGGGAACTTCTTTACTGGAAGAGTCACAGAGCACTGGAACAGGCTCACCAGAGAGGCTGTGGAGTCTCCTCCTCCGGAGACTTTCAAGGCCTGTCTGAATGTGTTCCTCTGTGATCTGTGTTAGATAGGATTGTCCTGCTCTGGCAGGGGGATTGGACTCGATGATCTCCTTGGGTCCTTTCCAACTCTGACATCCTATGATCCTGTGAACTTCTGCCTCTGAACTAAGAGCAATCTGTGCTTTACAAGTGTTCCACTGTGTTGTGTTACAGCTACTAAAATCCTTAGAAGTCCCTGTCCCAAGAGATAAGAGTGAAGTGGAAGAATGGGTTTATTCTAAAAATAGGGGGTTTTTTTGAGATATATTTACTTCTGCTAAGACCAAGTGGAATTAGCTCTGAAATAAAAGGCTATTAACAAAAAAAAAAATAAAAAAGGAAGAGAGGAAAAGTCAAAGACTGGTGAAAGAATTAATAAAGCCAGTGCCATTATAGGTAACACTCAGCCAGAGCCCCTTACACTCTGGTTTCCAATAAAAATGCAGTGTGTGAGCATAAATTTGAAGCAGTATGGCATTCAAACCAGCCAAAATCAGCCTGGAAGCAGAAGAGTATAATCTAACCCAAACTCTTCCCACAGTGTGACTTCCAAATCACTCCCACATTAGTGTAGGTGGGGCTTATATTATGCCTTTAAAGTCTTTGTTATTTCATTCCGTTCTGTATTTCCCTGAATTCATTAGCTATGAATTAGTTGGTTTACTGCAGATGCGCAAACTGAGTGAAGGCACGAACTTGTCAGAGCTGTTTGGGAGCTCTTGAGGGTTCCTGCTGGTACTGCTTTCCCCAGGGCTCTCAACCAGTGCTGCCTTGCCTAAGGTTGTGATGGAGAACCAATCAAGGCAGGTCCAAGTGGCGATGGCACCCCTTCTGCCACCGCCTCATTGTCCTGCTAACAGCCCTTGCATCATTTAGGGCTAAGCAGCTTCTCTCAGTCCTGTCTGTCCTTTGGGCAGCATAGGCACCACTTCACAGGGGACTGATATACAACAGATCACAAGCAGCTGCTGACCTTGGAAGGATAAAATCATGGAATTACAGAATCGTATCAGCTTGGAAAAGACCTTTAGGATCATGGAGTCCAATCATTATCTAACTCTATCAAGTCTGCTACTAAGGCATGTCCCTTAGCACCACGTCTCTGCATCTTTTAAACACCTCCAGAGATGAGGATTTAACCATCTGCCAGGGGAACCTGTGCCAGTGTTTGATGTGTGACAGACTCAGTTCTCTGAATGCTATACAGGGAGAGAGGGAGAGAGACATGGTGATGCTCTGAATGGACTGAGATGTTCTACTTTTTCCTAGTAGTCCTACTTCTAAGTCCCACTGTACATATGAGAATGTTCATTCCTCTAGCAAATGTGGCTTTAAGAGAGTATATCAGTGCTACAGACAATGGGTGGCTTTTTTTCCTGTTTGCAAACTTACCTGCAACAGATAAAATCCCATGCAGAGCCCAAACCTGCATCCTAGCTGTTTTACTTGGTGTAGAATGATATGTAGCATGAGAGCTTAGAGAGGAAAGAAGGCAATAGTCACTGCTGACAACAAACAAAATAGACTCTTTGACTCCTTTTCTTATACAGCAGTTGTTACAGGAGCATGCAGGCACTCATGGCTCTGGTATTTTGTTATTTCTGTTCCTCACTCAGCCTCATTCCCACCTTCCCTTAGAAACCTCTGGTTTCTTTTTGTTATTGTCTTGTCTTTTGTGGCACTCTTCAGGATGAGAAGAAAGCAATACCACCAGGAAAAAAGAAAAACTAAAAAGGAAAAAAAAGAAAAAAGAATCTCTTAATTTATGGAAACTGTACCAAAAATCACTTGTTTCATGTTGTTTCAATCTGTCTCTCAGTCTAGCTGGGCTTAAAAAAAACAGGATAGAAAAACAAAACAAGTTCTTAACCCTCTCATGAAGCCAACCCAAAGAAAAAGAAAAGGAGATTGAGTTCAGACAATATCAGGAATTTTGAGCCTTCCCAATTTCATGTATTTAAACACAGAGCTATGTAAAAATACATGAAAAGTCTCACCTTTTAAAGAACCAAAAATACCAGAGGCTTCTGCTAGGAGAAAATTCCTCTATTACATATTTGGCAGCGATGTGGCTGCACAGACAGATGACATGCCATTAGAGTCCATATAAGTAACCACTAGGGAAAGCACCTGCTGCAATACAGAAGATGTTGTTAGAAATGCAAAGATCTGATTGAAAAGCAATTTATATTCCAAGCAAATGCATAATAAGAGAAGACATACTACCCAGCATAGAGCTTCCTGCAGAGGAAAGTGACACACAGTAGAAAGCAGTTAATCCACTGGAAACAATTAAACAAGATCAAGGGGAAAATATGTTGGGAAATATACAGAGCTTAGCAAAAGCACAGATGAATTCAGCTAAATGAAATAGAGAAATGCCTTCAAATGAGAAAGAGGGGGATGCTGAGGCTAATTCAGCAATGGGATCATGCTGTCTCAGTGGCTGTACCTGCCTATTGTTGAGCAAAATGAACAAATGCAAGGAAATTCTGGTTTTGTTTCAAGAATAAATGATACTGCTGTTTTCTTGTCCTTGACATCCTTGTTTCTGAGAGGGCCAGGAACAAATAGAAATGGCTCTTGCATTCACTTTTTAACCCAGCGAAAACAAAGGAAGTTGAAGCCTTTGCTTTCTGCCCTATTTCTTTGCACTGATCAGATCTTGCTCCCCATGATGTTAATAGAAGGAGTCCTATTAAAGCTGGCAGGAGATTGAGTCAGACCCTGGAGTTACATACACAGAAGTGGAACAGTGGTGAAGAGTTAAGATTGCCTGGTTTGTGCTGCTTAACTCATAGGCAACACAAGGCAAAACCCAAGCTGGGGAAGGGCATTACAAATGTTGCCCAGTTGAGCATTTTCTCTCTTCTGGTAAGACAGAAAGAATTGACAGCTGTGTTTAGGGACAGGCCTTTGGGAAAAAGAACAACTGAACCTATCCTGGCAAGACTATGGGAACTCCCTGAAAGAGGTATTCATTGCTGGTGGCTCACCTGTTCACCGTCCTGCTCTGGTGGGGGTTATGCACCTATGCTATATGGCCAGGCCGTGTGGGCACATTAACTTGTGATGAAACCATGCTTAAACACAAGGAGCAGCTGGTGAGGGTGATGGAGACACAGACAGACATGAAGATGGAAATACTGAAACAGAGACAGTTTGTCAGTGAACTCTGTACTGCATCTACCAAGATTTGAAGACATCTCCAGGTAAGGCACAGAAACTGAGAAGTTGTATACATAAGTATGCTCAGTTTTTTGTCCTCACAAATATAGCCTTCACTTTTTAATCTGTGTGTTCTTGTGATTTAGAAGAGTAGTCATGTAGCCTGCCACCAGTCCCTGAAAGGTGAAACTACATAGCCTAGTGAAACCACATGGAGAAGCTCTGGGCAAGGCTGCAGGAACTCACCCGGGGAACTGTGATGTTCCCCGTGGTCTTGGGACCTACTTCAGCTGGACCATAACCTATGAAAGCATTCTGGCATTAGCATTTCTCTCTTAGGGACTGGAAAATCACATGTGGGGCCAGATCTTGGTGCTCTCTGGGTGCTGCAGTACTGAAAGGTTTGTCTCATGCACAGCCTCCTGGCATCCCTCTGGTGCTTGTCTGCAGGGGGGAGTCACCCGGGGCTGTGGCTAAGGATTTTTCCTTTCCAAGGTCTGAAGCACAGCTCATTACAAGGACTTCAGTGGTGTCGCTGGTGAGGTCCTGAATACCTAATCAGAACTGACGTGCCAAATAAGTGACTGTGGACTCTTTGCCTCTGACCGCTTTTGCAAACAGAAGCAAGAAAAAACGTTTCCAAAAGACTAAGAGCAAGAATCTGCCTGCAATCTGCAAGTCAGATAGGAACACAAAGAGCATTTCATCTCCTTTGTGATTAAGAGTGAGCCTGACACATGGAAAACAACCAGATCACACAGACAAAGGAACACTGGAAATAATAACCTTTAAAGAAGCACATCTGAAAAAGATAACTCTTCCAGTGTTTCAATTTGCCTAGGGCGTGCGGATGCCGAATGCATTTCAGGGATAGCTCAGCAATGACTGAGTGCAACATTTAATTAAGTGATTATATAATCAACCCTCTGTTTTACGAAGCAATAATTCAATTCCCAAGTGGGTAAGCTATGAGGCCGAAGGCCGGGCAGTTTGTCACAACGAGGGAAATCTGATTACTGCCGAGGAAAACATAAGGACAATGATGTTATTGTAAAAATACTACTTTAATTAATATCAAATTAATGAGCTTTAAGAAGAAGAAGGGGGAAAAAAAAATCATAGCAACACATAGCCTGCCAGGAAGATGGTACTGCCTCTATTTTCTGTGTGGAAGTGGTTGTTATTTATGGCCACACAGAATGTGCTGGAAGTTAATGATGTCACATAGTCAATTTATTGAGGATAAAATTACAAGAGCCAATTTATCAGGGAATGATATAGTTCTCTTGCTGGAGTGTAGGTAGGTAAGAGATCCCATTTATGCTGTAAAGGGGAAAGCAGACAAAGAAACTTCATTGCTGGAAGGCCTTACTCTGGGTTATTAATAATAATTCCACTCAACCTGAGGTTCTACTCCCATTGAGCTGTGACTTCACATCTGCACAATATATGAAGCAGGTGATCTGATCAATAGTTGGTGAGAACACACGTGGTGTCAGCAGTACATAGGAATTTGTATCAGCCACACAACTTGCTGAGAGAAGGAAGTAACCTTATGCAAGCAGGACACCAGGAGGAGATAGGGAATTAGTTGCATTCATTTATACATGTCTAGATTTTGTTTGCAGCTCTGTTTCAGATTATTTTGTTACAGATTTCAGCAGATCAGTGTAGGAATAAGCATGGAGGGTGTTTTTGAAAGCTACTCAGAGTAATGTGGAAGGAAGAATTATTTACTACAATATGAAGCACCAAGGATAGCAAAAGGAGAAAAGACCAAAAGGGGCATGAATTTGGGAAATTAACTGGATCTAGGGAGAAGACAAAGTTAAAAAGGAAAACAGATGCACTAACCAGTGTGGTTAATATATGCAGAGTGCACTTTTCAGAGCTAAGTGAATAATGACTTTAGGAGGGTGTGAAACCTTTTCTTTCTGCTGCTGTTATTGATTTGTACAAGGTAGGAAACCCATGAACAGACTCAGCATTTCTGAGAGGTACCTGAGAAGACGTGCCACCTGCTTTAAAGTATCTGGATGAAAAGAAAGAAAACCCCAGAAAAGTCTGAGCATTAAATGTAGCCTACTGCAGTACATTCTACTTTCACTGTGGCACTAGGATATTAGGGGCAGTATTACATGCTGGGCTCCCAGGATGGACAATTCAGTGGACTGCATACCACACCGTGCCTTGAAATAAAGCTTATAGGGAAAGCTGCTGGGGAAAATAGCACTAATAGAGACTGAGACTGGTTGCTAAAATGAGGAGGAAAACTATTAGGTTGCAATCATTTCATAGGAAGAGTGTTCTTAAGTGAGGAAAAGGAGTTTATGTTCCATGTAGAAGAATCCCTGCAGAACAGTTTCAGCTTATTAGTACTAAATTGACCACAGCAGATGAGTGCCACTACTGTCAATGACCTGGCATTTCATAAGCACACTGGGGCTCAGTTTTGAACTATTTTACACACATAAATACTGTGAGATGGAAGATGAAAGCAAGGAAATCTACCCAGCAGTTCCAGCTTCAAAGGCTGCTGCAGAAGAGTGTTCTTGAGGGTGTACACACAATTACAATGAGAGTTGCTTTGCTTCTGGGGCTTGATTGTTGGCAGTAAAATATGAGGCTTAAATAGAGCAGCCTTTAAGAGGCAAATCCTTAGGGCTACGTATGACTTACTAAACACTGAGGAATTTAACCCTCCTGAGAGGAGTCAGTGAAGGCATTTAAAAATGGGAAAGCAGTAACATGGATCAATGCAGCAGAACAAGCTGGTGAAACGGTCAGGTCCTTTCTGTCACAGCATGGCCCAGGATTTTTCTGCACTGCATCCCAGAGACTTCCTGCAAAGAGCTAGCCTCTGCTCTGCATGCTGGGGCTACAGGACAAGGTCATGGGCCATTCTTCTGGACCTTTATTTAAGTCCAGGACATCACAACTACCACCACTCCAGATAACCATCCTGCAAGTTCTGGGCTGTGGTAAGTGCTCTTCTAGCTTCTTTAATGCAAGTGCAGCAAACCTGCTGGGTAGGCCACCAGGCATGATGATCCCACAGCCCTTGGTCAAAACAGTCATATGACTTTGTCCCTCTATCTGTAGTGCTGTGTCTTTGTACCCATCCTCAGCCAGAAAGGAGGCTGGACAGATGATTCTTTATTGAGTGGAGAACAGCTACTATACCATGACTTAGATAAAAAAGAGGACAATTGAGGGGGCTGGGGCTCTTTAGGTTGGAGAAGAGGAGCCTGAGAGGTGACCTCATCAATGTTTATGAATATGTAAAGGTGAGTGCCAGAAGGGTGGATCCAGGCTCTGATGGATGATGCCCAATGACAGGACAAGGGGCAATGGGTGGAAGTTGAGGCACAGAAAGTTTCATGTAAACATAAGGAGAAAAATTTTAACTGTGAGGGTGTTAGAACACTGGAACAGGCTTCCCAGGGGAGTTGTGGAGTCTCCCTCTCTGGACATATTCAAAACTCTCTTGGACATGCTCCTGTGTGATCTGGTGTAGGTGACCCTGCTCTGGCAGGAGGAGTGGGCTGGATGACCTACTGAGGTCCCTTCCAGCCCCTGACAGTCTGTAATTCTGTGTAACTTCTTTTCTATGATGTACTGCAGCATTCTTTGTGGTTTCTGGGTTGTGTCAGTAAGCAAAGCACAATCTCCTTCATCTCAAGCCTATTGCCAATGTTGATTAAACTCTGTGTTCAGTGAATCTAGACTTAAGTTTTGACATTCATAGGATTTCAGTTGTTAAACTGGCAACCAAACAGCCAAAGCAGAATTGGTTGGAGACTACAGGCAACACATAACAGATTCTGATGCAGGTTTCCAAGCCCTGACAAATATTATCCTATCAAGACAAATATTAACCTGCCATCCAGACTATCAATTAACAAGCCAAGCTGTTGATACACCAACACCAGATACCAAAGAACACCAGCTACTTTTATGTTCTTTGAGTTTACTGTGCCTTCCTTCTCAGATTTTAACAAAAGCTCTGTTTTTTTGTCTCACATTTTAAAATGCACCGAGCTTCCCAGATACAACATCTAACAATGTTAATGATGGCTGGTTTCAGAACTCCCAGGGGAATTTGTATGCAATTAATGTTCTCCTCCTCTGAATAGAAACCTAGAGGTTTGCAAAACACACCATATGTTTGTCAGTTTGCCAATGAATCAAGATGTTTTTTTTGCAGCCTTCTGAGTTTCAATAATTAATGGTAATGTCTAAAACCTAAATCACAGATCAAGGCCTCAGAACAGAAGTTTTGCCATGTCCAGAGTTGTTCAGCATCATCACAGTGAGACATTTCAGGTGAAGATTTAAACATTTGTACTAACTTCCATTTTCCCTTTCCCTACCTGAATCTCCCTCAACATCACCGTGGCTCTTTCCAAGACACTTGACTACATTCCTGCAAATTCAATTCAAGAGAGATGTTGAGATACTGGAATATGTCCAGAGAAGGGCGACAAAGCTGGTGAGAGGCCTGGAACACAAACCCTATGAAGGAGGGTGAAGGAGCTGGAGTTGTTTAGCCTGGAGAAGAGGAGGCTCAGGGGTGACCTCATTGCTGTCTACAACTACCTGAAGGGAGGCTGTAGACGGGTGGGGGTTGGCCTCTTTTCCCAGGCAACCAGCAACAGAACAAGGGGACACAGTCTCAAGTTGTGCCAGGAGAGGTCTAGGCTGGATGTCAGGAGGAAGTTCTGGCCAGAGAGAGTGATTGGCATTGGAATGGGCTGCCCAGGGAGGTGGTGGAGTCGCTGTCCCAGGAGGTGTTCAAGAAAAGACTGGATGAGGCACTTAGTGCCGTGGTCTAGTTGATTGGCTAGGGCTGGGTGATAGATTGGACTGGGTGATCTTGGAGGTCTCTTCCAACCTGGTTGATTCTGTGACTCTATGATTCTATAAAATGGCTTACTTATTATGCAGAGTAATGCTGTTACCCATGGCCCAGGCCTTGCTCTGAAACACCTGAATATTCAGTATTCCAGTGTCATCTGCTGAGGCTGACTTGATCTTAGGGATTAAATGATGTCTAATGGTTCACAGGTTTGGAAATATACTTAATTCTCACCAAATGGCTTCTGTTTGTTTTATCAGACTATTAGCAACCAATCAATATGACAAAGTTAAGCAAACAAAATAAATTTTGGGTCTTAAATTTGCACTCAGGAGCAGGAGGGCTCATTTTTATGAGCCATGTTTTTTCAATTATTATTTTAAAATGTAACTGCTTGAAAGCCTGAGCCAGAAGAGAGCACTTTATTTTAGTACCTCATATACTTATTTCCTTCTGAGACCTCCTCTGCTTCCACACTTGTGCACGAGCATGCCTGCCCCAGTGGTGACTTTATGAGTAGGTTACTTTTCTCTGAGGTGATGATTTTGCTTTTTTGCTAGACTACTAAAAGTCTTTTCCTTTTGATTGATTCTCAGCTGATCTGATCTATTCCAGACATCTGACAAAGGAGCAGGAAATTCCTCAAGTGGAAGCTGGACTACTTCCTCTTTTTTTTCCCTTCCAGAACAGAAGTACTTCAGGAAGTGTTCTAATAATAATGATTATTAGAACTCTCCCTTTACTCTGCTCTCGTCAGACCCCACCTGGAGTACTGTGTGCAGTTCTGGAGCCCCCAGCACAAGAAGGACATGGAACTGCTGGAGCGGGTCCAGAGGAGAGCCACGAAGATGCTCAGAGGGCTGCAGCAGCTCTGCTCTGAGGACAGGCTGAGAGAGTTGGGGCTCTTCAGCCTGGAGAAGAGAAGGCTTCGAGGAGACCTTAGAGTGGCTTTCCAGTATCTGAAGGGAGCCTACAAGAAGGCTGGGGAGGGACTGTTTACAAGGTCTGGTAATGTCAGGACGAGGGGGAATGGGTTTAAGCTGGAGGAGGGGAGATTCAGACTGGATGTTAGGAGGAAGTTCTTTACAATGAGGGTGGTAAGACACTGGCACAGGTTGCCCAGGGGGGTTGTGGATGCTTCCTCCCTGGAGGTGTTTAAGGCCAGGCTGGATGAGGCCTTGAGCAACCTGCTCTAGTGGGAGGTGTCCCTGCCTATGGCAGGGGGTTGGAGCTGGATGATCCTTGAGGTCCCTTCCAACCTAAACCATTCTATGATTCTATGATAACATCACCAGCACTTCTGCTTCAGGTTTATAAACATTGCTTGAAATGGGTTACTCTTTAGTTTGGTCAGTATACTGTGGCCAGTTCTGGGCTCCCCAATTCAAGAGAGATGTTGAGATATTGGAACGTCTGCCTGGATTTGTTTCTGTGTGACCTGCTCTAGGTGATCCTGCTCTGGCAGGGAGATTGGATTAGGTGAGCTTCTGAGGTCACTTCCAATCCCTAACTTTCTATGATTCTATGATCCTTTCCATTTCTGGGGTAAAACCACCTCTCTAACAGCATGCAGCATGACATGTGGAACAACAAAGACTGGAACTACCAGGAGATTTTATGGGCAACAGCAGAGATCAAACCCTGTTGTGAGAACTGCAGTACAACAGTAAGTGATCACAGGCATTTCATTATGCAGTCTCTCTTTCCTTTTAAAGATGACACTGTCAGCAGCAGCAATAAAAGTTTCTGACTTCAGCCATCTCTGAGTATTTCTAGGTTTCCTAGTGTATGACTACTTGCTTGCAGTGTGTTCTTTCCTAAATTGATGCAGCAGCACTAATGGAGTGCCCAATAAAGGGGGGGAATAAAAAAGTGTTAATGCTATATATGGTTTGCATCAATATGGTTTATTGCAGTTTGAAGCTGGCAGCAGAAATCCCAATAGAGATAACATCTAAATCCTATTAAGCCTCAATGTGAGGCAGTATTCTTGAGATACAACCTTGGCTGTGGCAAACACAAGGTTTTCTCTGAAGCTTCACTATCTGTTTCATGAAAGCCATATCCAGCCCATCTCTGCATGGTCATTTTAACTCAGTTTTAACCCAAAAAAGTTTTATTTTTGTCTTTGACTGTCCAGTTTTCAGCTCCACAAAAATAGTAAAGAAAAAGATCTCTCTTCCATTGAGAAAAAGATGGATTTGGGAAAAAAATCCAACCCAAACCCACAGCAATTATTCCCTAAATGAAAAAAAAAAAAAGTCTTTCAAGGGAAAAAAACAGAAAATTTGAGTAACAAAACTGTCCAGTACTCAAAACTATTTCAGCTGGAAATGGTGGACAAGGAGCAATGGGTGTAAGTTGAAGAACAAGAGGTTCCACCTCAACACAAGGGGGAACTTCTTTACTGTAAGGGTCACAAAGCACTGAACAGGCTCCCCAGAGAGGTTGTGGAGTCTCCTTCTCTGGAGACTTTCAAGGCCTGTCTGGATGTGTTCCTCTGTGATCTGTGTTAGATAGGATTGTCCTGCTCTGGCAGGGGGGTTGGACTCGATGATCTCCTTGGGTCCCTTCCAACCCCTAACATATCAATAGCCTGTGAAAACAAACCAAAAAAACCACCTGAACCCCCTCCAAACCATTTTCAATTGAAAATTGCCCATTCAAGCAAAGGGATGGTGATTTTTCACTCACCTTGCAGGAGCTCCAGCAGAGCACCATCTGCTTTCCTACCAGCTAACCCTCTCCCCTGCTCTCTCTGCTAAACTTAGCAATGATCAAAATCCTTGGGGCTGAAAAAAGCTTTGGATTTCCCAGACAGGGACCAACAGCTCAAATATCCTTGCAGCCGCAGCTCATCAAGCAGGAGTCGCAGGGCTGCTGGGGTGCCAAGGGCAGGATTGGGCCTCACAGGAGGCAGCTGGGGAAGAGGTGCCTTGTGGATATCAGAGCTTGAACTCCCTCAGTGATGTTTCCTTCTGAAGGCCTTGAAGAGACATTTTTGATAGTTTTATAATTGTTTCCTCTAAGAAAATCCCTGCTGAGGGGAATTTCATAAGCTGTTTGAGCTATTTTTTTTGGTCTGAATTTCCCAGAGCATGGAGAATCCAGCTTTGGTCTGGATTCAAACAGGAAAAGATTTTTCAAAGTAATTTTTTTTTTAACTTTAAAACAAGTCAAAGCTTATAATGTCTGCTTCTATATATTTTTTCTTCCCAGTCACAGCTAAAAATCACCACGGGGCAGAGAGAAAACAAATACAGTTGAATATGAAGACAAGAAGTCTGAGAATGTCTCCTGTGTCAGAGAAATCTGTTGCTGTACAGCCACCATCAGGACTTTTAGGCCATCCTGTTCTCATCCTCTATGCCTGAGAACCACCCACAGTACAAGGCAGAACAAAGACAATACCTACACTCGGATCCTTGCCCGCCACAACAACCCCTCGAGGCTTCAGGTGTCCACAACTATAAGCCTACTTTAAACTTACACTTAGGTCTGATGCAGGCCTTCATCTACTTAAAAAAAAAACAGTTATAAGAAGCTTGAAAATAAATGAAGTGAGGGAAGCTGGAAGTGAATTGTGAAAGCAACCTGGAGAAGTCTGGAGAAGACTGAGAGGGGATTTAATCAATGTTTATAAACATCTGAGGGCTGGGGGTCAGGAGAGGGGGGACAGGCTCTGCTCACCTGCAGAGTGATAGGACAAGGGGCAATGGGTGTAAGTTGCAGCACAGGAGGTTCCACCTCAACACAAGGGGGAACTTCTTTACTTTAAGGGTCCTAGAGCACTGGAACAGGCTGCACAGAAAGATTGTGGAGTCTCCTTCCCTGGAGCCTTTCAAGGCCTGTCTGGCTATGTTCCTCTGTGATCTGTGCTAGATTGTGTGGTTCTGCTCTGGCAGGGGTGTTGGGCTCAATGATCTTCTTGGGTCCCTTTCAACTCCTAATTTCCTGTGGTCCTGTGAACCTGAACTTAGGTAGTCCACAAGATCCATTCACCCTAAATAAATGAATTTTGCAAACATGACCTCATCAAAACATTTCCTGTGTGTGTCTGTTGGTGTTTGAGAGTTGCCAGGGCTCCTAAATTCAGTAGAACAGTTTAGCAATTCAAACAGGACATGGTCAGTGCCATCTTGAGGAAGAACTGGGAGAATGTGCCAACCCTTACTGGATCCCACTGCACAAAAATGGGCAAAGGCAGGCAGGCTTCAGCACTGTCACACTGAGAGGAACAGAAAGCTTGTACTCTGCAGCTGAAAGAACAAAAGAAATCCTGACACCCTGCGAAATGCTATTATATGTGCTAAGTGCAAGAATGTGTTTAGCAGTGACACAGCTGCACCACAACGCTGGGAAGCAGCTCTGTGCCTGGTCCTGTCACAGCAGTCCACTGTTGCGTGGTGCTGCCAGTGGTCAGTAAAAGAGCCATGCCACTACAGAGGCTGTTACTGTAATTGTGAGGCCAATTCTTCCCCAGGGAAGGCAGTGAAGGAGCCTGCCACAGACTACTCCATGGGAGAAGCCTGATGCTCCCAGGGCAGCGGGAACAGCAGGCAAGGAAGAGAGGCCCTTCAGAGCATCCTCCAACAGTGATGGCTGCTGCTATGGCAACAGCAGCTATGTGGGATGAGAGAGGCACCAGCTGTGGCTAGGTGATTGCTTTTTTTCCCTTATTTTCAGCAGAACTGCTCAAATACAGCACTGTGTTGCTGCGTTAGAAGTACAAAAGGGCAGATGCCCCTTCACCAGCAGTGCTGCTCAGGCAGCTCTGCTCACAGGCTGTGGGTACCAGTAATGCCACTCAAGCACAGGATACTCCCAGTCCCCACTAGTCCCTGAGCAACCTTGCATCATTTTCACTCATTTAACCCAATTCTTCCTTGCTTTCTGTAGACATGAGATAAAAGGAATCACTAAGGTGCCCCCAGAGTTGTAAGCTGCAGAGTACAGGCACGGTCTGCTCTCAGCTGCACCAGCAGACTTGCATAGCTTCAACCCCACTCCAGATTTAATTTCTTATAATCAAATTGTTCTGCCCTGGAGTTTTTGGATCAGACTGAAGCTCTGGCATGACACCTCTCATCCTAGCTGTGATCACCTAGAAATTTGGTGTGCAAGCCTAAGCCAGGCTTCATTCATTCTCAAAGGCACCTGCAGAAGGTGAGTTACCCACAGATAAGGAGATGACTCATGTTCTGGTAATGCAAGCCCTTAGCTTTGGATAGGATAAATTGCCCCCTGAGGGCAACAGAAAGTCACTACTCAACCAAATTAAAGTGCAATATTCAAAGCCTAATGCCTGATGAAGTGACTCTCATCTGCAGAGTAATGCTGCCTACAGACCTACCGAGTCTCATTCATCTCACACAATTTACTCCCATTTCGTGCTCCCTGCAGCTGAGCCAATGGCTCACATTTTCAGAGCTGCGCTACAGCCTCTCGCCTCATCTGCTTGGGGGTCCCATGCCAGACACAGCTAAAGACGGCCCTGCCTCCTCGTTGCAAGATGCCAGTTTCAAAATGCAATCTGTTTCTCCCAGACAGAAATTATCTGAGAAATGTGATTAGCAATTGTACCTATAAGGCACATTCTGAGCTCCAGTTACTGTGCAATTGCCCAGAGAGTCCACTGAAACTCAAATAACCCATTTCAGTGCATTTACCAATTATCATGCAAAGATGGGTAAGAAACCTTTTGCTGTTTGAAATCAGCAAGCGAAATCAAGACAACTTCCATCTTTATGGGTTTCATTTGATTTTCTTGTACTCCAGATGAACCCCCCCAGCCCCCAAACCAGAAGTCACAAGTGATTAATATATATATATTCTACTGAAAGCCACCAAGGGCACTAAATTCAATCTGCGGTGCTCTCTTACTCACCCCCACACATAAATGGCCTGGAAGCCTGTGTGAGGCTTCCCATTGCAGTGAGATTGTCAGCCAGCCTAAAAGCTATTAGTACTGGTTAGAGAGTCACAGAATGATTTAGCAGAATTTTAAATGAGTGCTGCAGCAGTGTGCTCCACGCTGGAGACCAGACACTGTTCTTGGAAATGCAGTTGGAAAAAGCTTATGAATTTCAAGTTATTTGACAGATCTTTTAGTGGTTTGGGTTTTAAGGATCCAAACTCATGCACGTTGCACATGGTCTTTTAATGATTTGCCATCAAACTTCCTGTTATAATGACTGACCATGTGTAATGCAAATGTGGCTCGTTTCAACCTCTTCCATCAGCTGTCTGTAAAGGCAGTTGCTGTGCAAATGAATGTTTTCAGAAGGGTCACAGGTCTACCAACACATCAAAGGGCAATTCCAGTAACGAGTGATGGTTGTACATCAGGTATATTGCACGGACTTGCAGCCTGGGTCTGCCTAAAGTGCTGCTAAAAGTCTATTATATTGAGACAGAGAAATCCTGAAACCTCCCCAGGTCCTTCAGCTCTGCCTTTTCTGGTATGTAAAAGGAAAGTCTCCAACAGTACATATATTTTTCTCTTCACACAAATGGTTTCTCAAGGATTTGTTTCATCAGCCCAGTGTCAAGAAAAAAAATCCTGTCGCTATAGAAACTGGAGTCACATTTGGATCGTGAACTTCGAACTGCCTCTTTTCCCCAGTGAAGAGCAAGCAGCCCAAGGAGCTGTGTCTCGCAGGGTGAGGATGTGAGAGACTCATAGAATGATCCAGGTTGAAAGGGACCTCAGAGATCACCTAGTTCCAATCCCCTGCCATAGGCAGGGACCTCTTTCAGCTGTCTGCACAGAATAAAAGCCACCTGAAACCGGATTGGCCATTTGTAGTTTCCTGCCCCAGCTGCTGGTTTGGACTAAGGACTATGAGACAGTATGGTTTTGCCCAATTCTACCGACTTCAGTTGTCATCTTTACCAGGAGTGCACCTCATCAGGCCACTTAGGTTAAGAAGTTTATTTTATTTTAAATGACAACAGAATGGTTTGTGTGGGGAGAGGTTTCTTATTTTCCTGCTTCCACACAACCCAGTGTGGATGGCAGCCTCCAGAAAGACCCTCTCTCTGAAGCCTGTGCTAGCTATTGTGCAGCTAGAGATATTCTCTTTCTAAGATTCAGTTTGGACAGACTTGAATCTGGGAATATGCACCAACAGGAAAACCTCAGAGTGAGACAGAAAACTTTTCTTTTGCCTGCAGGAACCCAGGTAGAGGTGAAAGTGAGTTTGTATACTACAGAAAGACATTTTTTCCCCTTCTCATTTGCCCTTGTGAGAAGATTTTTACAGAACACTTACCTACCTTGCTTTGCATTTCCTCGCCTGATTTTAGGTCTAAATAAATGGCCAGGATTTCAAACCACAATATCTGTTGATTAACAACAGCAATGGTTCAGTCCGAGAGAAAGGATAATGCTGATTCCTCAGTCTCCATAAGCCTTAGGCACTCAGTAAGGGCAAGTGGCTTTCTTGGGTGTTCCTCCATCTCAGTTCTGCCAGTCAGTCAGACCTTATGCCATAAAACACTAGCCTGTGTAATGAAGAGTACTGAGGTTTTTACCCAGATGGGAATGGGTAATTTCAGGTGTCCAGCTCAGTTCCATGCAACATTTGGTTTTGCACCATCCTAATTCCTACTGAATATGTCACTGTCCAATGATGAGGTCCATTTCATGGCCAGCTGCTGGTCTTTCTGGTTCCAGACGATATTCAGGCTGCTTTCCATTTGTCCGTACTGCTGTGACACTCAACTCCACCTCATTTCCCCACATCAATTTTCAATGGCCTTGCATGTGATCCACTAGGGACAATCAAAGACTGGCAGAGGAACGACCTTGTAGGTTTACTATGGGAGAAAGAAGAGGACTGTTTTTTCAGGTATGAGGGTTTTGGTGATTTTTTTCCCCCTAGCTTTCCATGGAGCTCGCAAAACATAGATTTGCAGGTAGTTTCTTCTCTTTTCAGCATGAAAAACAATGTGTGCATCAAGGCAAATAAGATAGGAAAGCAACTTCCTCACGGCACCAAACCTCAGAGGGATGCTATGAGGTGTCAACAGATCATTATGAAATTCTTGGTAAACATGATACAAAAGGCACTGTGAGATGGAGTCATTGAGCACTGCACACAAAAGAATTCCAAGGGCTTTGAACCGGACCCTTAATAAACACTAAGTGTGGGAATACATAATTCACAGAATCACAGAAAGTTAGGGGTTGGAAGGGACCTCAAAAGATCACCTAGTCTAAACCCCCTGCTAGAGTGGCATCACCTAGAGTAGGTCAAATATCCCCTATTAACCCCCCAAATTCCAGAGGCACAGGGCTTTTTTGTGAGTGGATGTGGTGTGTTGAAAATACCCCCAAAATAAATCACCAGACTAACTCAGAAGGTTTGGAAGCAAAATGAAGCTATATTTACAAGCAAGCTTAAATCTAGAAGTGTAAAATACAATGCATATGTACAATAGATTTATATGGTGTATATTTACAATTATTTACAATTCAGAATCATAGAATCAACCAGGTTGGAAGAGACCTCCAAGATCATTCAGTCCAACCTAGCACCCAGCCCTGTCCAATCAACTAGACCACGGCACTAAGTGCCTCATCCAGTCATAGTACTATACAAGCTACTGTAAAGAAAATGAACTGTATCTCATCCAAAACCAGTACACTGTGGTTCCTGAGATATTAAGAGTTTGCTTGGATTCTTGGTTGTTTTTTTTTTTTGGAGGGGTAGGTGTAATTGGTTCTTTGTTGTATTTTTTTCCCCCAGTCATATGTTTAACTTTTATTTAGCTCTTCCTCTTGACCCTCGTGTGAAAAGGAGCAATTAACAGATCTACCACCTTTCACCTTCCCACTGAGCCACACACCAAACAGCAGAGCTGATGTAGAACCCTGGGAGGCTACCCAGAGGGTTCCAAATAGGCACCCAGTTCATCACTTATGAATTTCAGCAGCAGCCTGTGGCTGTTACAAAGCAAATACTTTTTATGGACCCTCGGGAAAAGTTTCAACAGGTATAAAACCCACAAACTAAGCAACCTGCCAAAACTGTTTCTTTCTCAGACCCTGCTCGCTTCTCTAAGAAGCTTCCCCCTTAAAAATCTATTTCCTATTTTCTGCAGCTTCCTGCAGACACTAAGTTTAGTGATTTATTTATGTATTTATTTTTACTAGAGCAGTATCAACTACAAGAGTTTTAGCTATCAGGTCATTTTTTATGGACAGTGTAGTAGAGTTGTCAACAAGAACAGATGTGTGGGAGGGTTGAAGAAAAGGCCAGGCACCTAATGCAAGAAATATTTAGGTCCTTTCCCATGAGCCAAGCCTGAAATCTCCTTGACACTTCACAGGCATTGCTGTTCACCCCCCCAAAAAACCCACAACAGTGTGCATATAATTGGAGCAAAAGGCTTCAGAGGGCTGAGCGAAGAATCACTAAGCTACAGTACCTGCTGTCTACTTTTGTTTCATGCATGAACACACATACTCAAAGTGGGACTGGGAATGGTATCTGAAAAACTGCTGCTGCCAGTTTCATTAAATGAAGCACAACTCTCTTGGAAGAAAGAAAATTAAAAAAACCAACCCAAAAGAACAGAAATGTCATTTGCTGGCATTGTCATTCCCTGCTGTCCAGTAAACAAACATCTCTGTCACCACGGGAACATCTGCTATGGTCCAAAGTATGCAGTGCAGAGATACCTGAGGAAATGAGCAGGTATCTAACTAGCACTTCATGCTGTGTCTCTCCTGTAAGTATTCACACTTTGATTATTATTTTTCCCTCTCTTTTACAAAGGGCAGAACATATCTTATGTAATAAAAGCTTAAATATTTGCTTTATATGCTGCCTCTGCTCTGCCTAGCACTTTCTCCATCTCCCCTTGCCAGGAAGGGCTTTGTGAGTAGCTGCCTTGTTTGTACATCTAAAAGGCACTTGTTTCTCCGGGGACACTGCATTTGCTCTTCTCATCTTATGCATCAAAGATAGAAAGGCATTGCTGTGAGCAACATAAACAATGTATTGATTTACATCGGCAGAGCTCTGCTGTCCGTGTTGTGCAGGCAGTCACCTGGAGATGTGACAAACATGTCTCCTCCTGCTTACAGGGCTGCAGACAAAAACCATGAAGGAATTTATTTAAGTCCAGAATTCTGGGAATGCCTACTAGAAAAGACTTGAACCTTTTGACAGTGTAATGGTTTGGGTGTTACCCACCTCCCCCCACACTTAAGAAAATCACCCAGACTAGACTCAGCCACTCTGGAAATTGAATGAATGAAGCTTTATATTTACAGCTTAGCACAATATACAAGCAGATAGTTACAATATATATACAGCTATAGACAGAAATATGCAAGTTAAAAAAAGCAATACAGAAACACAACAGCCCTCCCAGAAACCAGAGTCCCCAGGAAGGGCTCCCAACCACCCTTCCATCGTCTTTCCATCCCTCTACCTTACCCCAGACTTTGCCTTATGTTTAAGGTGAGTCTGGAGGTTCAGCCAGGGGTGTTAGAAAGCAGAAGAATTAGTCACACAGATGCCANCTGGAGGTTCAGCCAGGGGTGTTAGAAAGCAGAAGAATTAGCACACAGATGCCAGTTTAGAGAGAGAGAAAAGTGCAGCCCAAAAAAGCCAGAGAGAGACTCTGTTATCTATGTTTGTGCTCTTGTTCTACATCTCAGCAAGCCTATGAGTGCTGTAGACATCACCATTATTTCCTTTTCACAGCCTATAATCTAATCTTTCTCACCAAAACATTCTAGCTAGCTTCAAACTAGCACAGACAGCTAGTACACCTCTGCAATGCTTTTCATTTTTGGAAAATAACCCAAACTGTCAGTTGTTAAAAAAAGAAAAAAATTCCCTTCCTTTCTCTACAGGTAGCAGATTAAAAAATGGTCTCCCCTCCCTGCCACTATTTCTTGCTGATCTGCCCAAACCTGGCAAGTCAGAGATGCTGGATGAACTTTGGTGAAAATAGCTGGTGCAGCTTTTGCTTCCACTGTACTCAATTTCCCAAAGTAGTTTTGGTCTCTCACTTCCAGAAACATGCAAACCCACTGAGTTTAACTGCCTTTTTTGTTTGTTTATTTGTTTGTTTTTGTTGTTGTTGTTATTAAAAAAAAAAAAAAGAAGAAGAAAAATTGCACATTTTTTTCCCCCCCTAGCCTGTGATTAGGAACTTCTTGTTTATTTATAGACCCATTTGTTGCCTAAAAGCATTTCTTTTACATAATTGCTTCTTCAGACTGTTTGCTTATGTTGATCAGAAAATGTATTTTGGAAGATTAGATCATTTGTACTTGAGCAAATCTGGGCAATAATTCAAATAAAGCAAGGTCAGTTTAAGTGAATACCATATCTAGCACAGGGATAAACCTATTAAATAAAGATCACTAAATCTAAGACTGCTGATCATGTACTTACAGTGGAAATTGTCAAATGAAGGTACTTTCTATTTCCTAATTTATGTCAGTGCTACAGAGATGAGATGATATTCCCTTTAAAGTTAAAAGGTGGTTAGTACATATTAGAGGGTCAAATAGGAACTGATTTCCATTTGGCAGGAAGTTAATGCAACTTCTGTCAGTCACTGTAAATAGTCAGTAGTTGAATGCTTTAAAGAAAAAAGGAAACAGAAAAAGCAATAAAACCAAACCCAAGAGTGGTAAAGAAACCAGCCAGCTAACCAAAGCAGTTGGGCTGCTCTCACTGTTGTATCTCAAGAACCATGTGAAACAGAGCAATTACATTTGGAGTATCTGTTATTTGAGGTTTTAAACAACGTGATAATTCTATCCATAATATTAGAGTTTCAATGAACAAAAGCACAATGAACAAAAACACAATCCCTGTGAGGAGAGGCTGAGGGAGCTGGGGGTGTGCAGCCTGGAGAAGAGGAGGTTGAGGGCAGATCTCATTGCTGTCTACAACTACCTGAAGGGAGGCGGTAGCCAGGTGGGGTTGGGCTCTTCTCCCAGGCAATCAGCAACAGAACAAGGGGACACAGTCTCAAGCTGTGCCAGGGGAGCTCTAGGCTGGATGCTAGGAGGAAGTTGTTGCCAGAGAGAGTGATTTGCATTGGAATGGGCTGCCCAGGGAGGTGGTGGAGTCGCCATCCCTGGAGGTGTTCAGGCAAAGACTGAATGAGGCACTTATTTTATGCGAGTGTTTAAGTGTAGGTAGAAATACATATGCATGTACAAAAAACCTGTAACCAAGGCATAGGTGGAGGGCTCCTGTTGGAACCACAGTCACAGGTCATAAAATTCCTTTTGTCTCAAAAGTCAATGGACTTCTTTTTTATCTTCTTTCCTGCTATTTCAGTGACTGGAAAACACTTTCTGATGTTTTGAACTACAGGATGGCCCCATGTCTGGTGGCCTGCTGTCTGGTGAGCCCACTCATGATGCAACCATCCCACCACCCTGGCACACGCTAGATGTGATGTGTGGTGTGACACCACCACATTGATTATGATGGGTTGCAGATATAACCATCCAAATTCATCATGCCTGTCATTTGCTGTGTGGTGCTATGGTTATATTTTACATAAACAGTTCTTCCTGACCTCCCAAGACATGATGCAGCCATCCAACTACCCTGGCACATGCTAGATGTGATGTGTGGTGTGGCACCACCACATTGATTATGATGGGTTGCAGATATAACCATCCAAATTCATCATGCCTGTCATTTGCTGTGTGGTGCTATGGTTATATTTTACATAAACAGTTCTTCCTGACCTCCCAAGACATGATGCAGCCATCCAACTACCTGGCACATGCTGGATATGATGTGTGGTGTGGCACCAGCAGATTGATTACAATGGGTTGCAGATGTAACCATCCAAATTCATCGTGCCTGTCATTTGCTGTGTGATGCTATGGTTATATTTTACATAAACAGTTTCTCTTGACCTCCCAAGACATGGCAGCTTCTCTTTCGCCTCAGTAAAACCTTGTGTTACTTGGGAAAGTGCCACGAGATGGTGGGTTTTTTCTCCACAGAGAGGCTATGTGGTTTTCCTATACTTGGTTCATCAAGAAAGGATAAGTCATAATTTGTAAGCTAAATTGAGTTTAAATAAATTTTCGTGATGCATTCTGCTTCAAGGACCCTCTAAAACGTATCACTTAAAGTTAGCATTAGAAGAAAATGCTATTAAGAGGGCATGAGGTAAACTCATTTAGTTGCTGAAATTGTATAACGCAATGAATTAATATGGTAATGTATCTTCAGAGACCAGAAGTAGATAATAGAGGTGAGCAGAGGTTTCTAGCTTGGCTTCGGAAAGGCAAAAGTAATTTATCATTCTGCTGCACTTTTGGAGGGAAGCATGTCTCATTTCTTCTGACTCTCCCTTTGAAATTCTCTTAGTTTAATTTTTGGGGTTTGAGGTTTTGCCTTCTTTAATTACATTGAATTCAGCCATACACAGCTTCCCCTGGAGAGGCAGCAAGCATCAGATGCTTTTAGTTTCAACTGTGCACTTACAGGCTTTAAGGGTCTGCGGTAAACTAGGATTTGCCTTTCTTAGACCTCACTCAACTCACTTCTCCATCTAGCATAGACTCAGAGAATACATTAGGTTGGGAAGGACCTCTAAATGTTATATAGTCCATCCCATCCTTGCAGTGAGCAGGGACATCTTCAAGTAGATCAGCTTGCTTAAAGTCCCATCCAACATGACCTGCAATGTTTCCAGGGATGCAGCTTTCACCACAGAATCACAGAATCAGTCAGGGCAGGAAGGAATCACAAGGATCATCTAGTTCCAACCTCCCTGCCATGGGCAGCGACACCCTACCCTAGACCAGGTTGGCCAGAGCCTCATCCCGCCTGGCCTTAAACACCTCCAGGGATGGGGCCTCAACCACCTCACTGCGCAACCCATTCCAGGCTCTCACCACTCTCATGGTGTACAACTTCCTCCTCATATCCAGTCTGAATCTCCCCACCTCCAGCTTTGCTCCATTCCCCCTAGTCCTTGGTGCTTCATCACCCTCAGTGTAAAATAATTCTTCCCTGTATCCAGTCTAAATCTCTCCCTTTTCAGTTTAAATCATCACCCCTTTTATTGTCCCAAAAGGCCTTGCTAAAAAAAAACCCAATGTAAGGACAGAAAGTCAGAAATGAGGTCTCCTCAAGAGCCTTCTCCTCTCTAGGATATGGAAGGAATAAAATAACACTATTTTTTTTTGCTTCTGTTATCAGTGTTGAGGTGAGACTCCAGCTACAATTGGTGGACTGTGAATAACCTCACTCCTTTTCTTTATGGCCACACAAATACACATTATGTCTTTATTACTTACATGCATTGTCCTACATAAGCCTATTTTTAATTAATTAAAAGAAGGCCCTTTTGACCTTATCCACCAGATTGCCTCACTGGTGTTAACCATAAATTAAGCTAATACAGCCTGAGTGTCCAACTCAGGTAACGTTCACTCAAATATTAAACAGGAAGGAAAAAGAAGGGACATTCTATTACTAAACCATTGCCATCAGGACAGACTCTGTAATTGCTAAAGGGCAGAAAGAGATATTTTATGGTGCTATAACAGTTGCACAAAGCAGAGAAAAATATCTGATATGCCACTGAAGCAGAGGGAAATTTTAGCAATGCAGAATCTAGTTGCCTGAATGGGAATGTCATCTGATGATAGTGAGGCAAATATCTTCAAAGGAATTAAGTGGAGAAGGGAAAAAAAAAACAACCCTTTGCAGTGGAGAATAAAAGCTGCTGTACAAATACATTTGAATTAACCTTACTAATTTGTCTGTATAATTAGACAGTCTCTTTAGTTTTACTTTTGTTTCTTTAACTTCAAGCAGGACACAGCAGCAGCAGCAGCATGAAATATTTTGCTATGCCTTATGTATGCTCAACGCTGGCAAACAGTAGCGATCCCCTCACAAATGAGCTGTCAAGAATTGCTCCTTGTTTGGTGGCAACATCCTTGGTCTACATCATAGCTACAGGAAGCCTAATCAATTATGCTCCTAAAATGAAATAAGAGCTCTATGGTGCCAGGGGCATAGCTCATAAAATTAATTACAAGGCAAGTTTACATACTGAAGTACCAGTTTATGGAGGGACTAATAACTTTTGATGAGACTTTGACAGGGTATTACTCACAAAGACTATGAAAACACAAAAATCATTTGCAACTGGCTCCTCGGACAGTGCCTTGCCTCTCACAGCTGTACGGCCCAGCTGTCACCCAGGGCCTGCCCCTTTCCTTTGTTAACTGCAAACACAGGTACCCAATGATACTGCAACATCATTACCCGTGCAGAGAGCACAGAGCAGTCCCCCCGCAGCAGCCTGCATCCATGCAGGCAATGTCTCATCCCTTTGCCTCTCCCTCCTGCTGTTCAGTGTTACATCTTGCAAATGATGGCAATGTGGGCAACACATTTTTTTCCTCTCTTTTTCTTAAGACCAGGTTAATTCCTTCAATGAAAATAATGGGATGCTACTAGCAGCCACATTGAGGACACGGCTGCAGGGGGAGCCTTGGAATTCCAGGGAATCCAACCAGGAGCAAGACTTTGCAACTGCCCCAACCTGAAGCCACTTCCAAGGACTGATAATAGGGAGTAGAATTATTCAGGCATTGGTGTTTGCTCAACTGCAGAGCATAAGAATGTAAAATGTGAATAGTGACAGATGGCAGATCTTTGGGGGAAACAAGTAATTTTAATGGTGGGAGCAAACAAAGCAGATCGTGGCATGGATTAATGTGGAGCCTTTCATGCAAAGATTAAAAACATGTTGCTAGTCAGCACACCAAATGGGTGAGAAGGCAGGCAAATACCAGCATAATCATTGCACTGCTGACTAAACTAAGGCACCAAAAGCACAAGCACCTTACCAGTATGCTGCAGCCCAAGGCGAGAATGCAGAGACCCCACAGCCAGCAGCGGGTGCCAGCCATGAGCTTTCACTGGCTCACTAAGTCATCTTCTGGTCTGGCTAAATGTGTTTAATAAATTGCCTTTATGAAGCTTCAAGACACTGAGATCCACATAGAACACCAAATGATGAATAGCCTGCCTCAAAGACGTCATTCATAATCAGATTTCAAATGTAATTCAGCTGAACAAGTCATTGCTCTTCTGTGTATCATTTAGAGTCTGGATGCTGGGCTCTGAAGTTGCATGGTACTTTCTCCTGAAAGACAAGCTGTGAGACATCCTGCAAGGGAGCTCAAGAGTGAGCTGCACAAACCCACACAGATTAACTCAACACGAAAGGGAATGCTAGAGAAAGGAGCACGAGCCCAGAAGGTGCATAGGTGTGTGCACATCTGCATATAAGCATCTTAAATTTTGAATGCGCTGGCCAGTTTCAAGCAGGCATGATGCACAGGTAGCACTCTTTGAGTGGTGCCATGGGTTTCCAAGCATGGGAAAAGCAGGTTGCTGAGCATGCAAGAAGGGGAACCTATCCATGACCCATTTAAGAAAAAGAAAAAACAAAAGCAACCCTACACAATGAGCCAGGGACATTGGCCAGAAAAGTTAAAAGGAAAGGTTTACAGCACCTCAAAGCAAATCGCTCAATTCCCAAGCACAAAGTACAAGTGTGCTCTTTAAATTATCATTACAGAGTTCCTTGTTACTTAGAGTGGGCAACAGATTCTCATTTAAATGGAGGTCTCCTCAGAAGTGCAAAGGGGCCTTTGGGGAGGTGCAAGGGAGGAAAAAATGTAATTTTTCAGGCTCCAAGTGTTCTTTTGTGTTTATAAAACAGCTGAGTGACAGCTCAGTGATTAATAAGTTACATAAATAATTGTAAGCGACGTGTAGCTGAATCTAGTCCACATTCCAGACATGGTACATTAAATAAAGAGAATTCTGCTCTTCCCTCCAGAAGACAATTTATCTGGCAACAGTAGATAAATCAGAAATGATACTGTTAAAGTATATCCAGTTCTTTGGAGAGACAGCTCATCAAAACCAGAAGCTTCTATGGAACCTACTTTCTCAAGCAAATTGTTTCATTTGCTTCAGTCCTACCTTGTAGCCACTCAGTATAAAAAATTGCTTTCTTGCTTTACTCAACCCTGTTTGGTTGAGCTTATTATTTATCCAGAAGTGCCACTGTGAAGAACACTTCTGAGCCAGTACAGCCACATACATAGTAAGGTAAGTGGTAGTTTGCAGCACAGACATTGGAGATCACCAGGAGGCCCATCAGGTGCATGTAATTGCTCATCTTTTACAGTACCATCAGGAAATTCAAGTTGAATTGGTCCCCCTCTCCTGGGCTAGGAACTGAAAGAGACAAAATTAAAGACAATGCTTGCCTGTTTTCTGTCGTAAAGGCACATTTATAACCCATAGGAACTGAGTAGAATCTCTCTTTCCTGAGGTTCCTGAGGTTTTTAGAGCACTTTTGGTCTTCCACAGCAGTAGTCCAGCCTGACATAGTGCCATAAGGTCAAGAACCATCCTTGTTTGAAACACAGCTGTGCCCCAAGGTTTCCTCCATGTGTTGAGAGTAAGCATATGACCTCCAGTCATAAGGTTGTGTGATGAGAATGATTCCACTATACTATAAACATTTAGAAGTACTTCAGCACACATCTAACATTATTTGGGTCCAAGAACTGGCTGGAGGGCCAGGCCTAGAGGGTGGTGGTGAATGGTGACACATCCAGTTGGCATCCAGCCACTAACAGTGCTCCCTAGGGATCAGTGCTGGGCCCAGTCCTGTTCAATATCTTTATTGATGATCTGGACCAGGGGATTGTGTCCATCATCAGCAACTTTGCAGATGACACCAAGCTAAGAGCAGGTGTGGATCTATTGGAGGGTAGGAGAGCTCTGCAGAGGGACCATGACAGGCTGGATGGGAGGGCAGAGGCCAAAGGGATGACATTTAACAAGGCCAAGTGCAGCATTCTACACTTTGGTCACAACAACCCCAGGCAGTGCTACAGGCTGGGGACAGAGTGGCTGGAGAGCAGCCAGGCTGAGAGGGACCTAGGGGTCCTGGTAGAGAGTAGCTGAACATGAGCCAGCAGTGTGCCCAGGTGGCCAGGAGAGCCAATGGCATCCTGGCCTGGATCAGGAACAGTGTGGCCAGCAGGACAAGGGAGGTTATTCTGCCCCTGTACTCAGCACTGGTCAGGCCACACCTTGAGTACAGTTCTGGGCTCCTCAATTCAAGAGAGATGTTGAGATACTGGAATGTGTCCAGAAAAGGACAACAAAGCTGGTTAGGGGCCTGGAGCACAGCCCTGTGAGGAGAGACTGAGGGAGCTGGGGGTGTTTAGCCTGGAGAAGAGGAGGCTCAGGGGTGACCTCATTGCTGTCTACAACTACCTAAGGTGAGGCTGTAGCCTGATGGGGTTGCCTCTTCTCTCAGGCAACCAGCAAAAAAAAAGTCTCAAGTTGTTCTGGGGGAGGTATAGGCTGGATATTAGGAGGAAGTTCTTGCCAGAAAGAGTGACTGGCATTGCAATGGGCTGCTCAGAGAGGTGGTGGAGTCACTGTCCCTGGAGGTGTTCAAGAAAAGACTGGATAGGGCACTTAGTGCCATGGTTTAGTTGATTGGACAGGGCTGGGTGCTAGGTTGGACTGGATGATCTTGGAGGTTTCTTCCAACCTGGTTGGTTCTGTGATTCAATTTAAAATACAAACTAATGCTTAGACCCTTTCTTCACCCCCAAATTCTTTTTGTAAGCATTGCTGAGGTGTACATAGGTGATTGTGATCCCCTGACACACCTCTTCCTTTCTGCAGGTGCTTCATGCCTCCCTTGCTCTCCCAGTTACCAGGGGATAACACAAGGAGCTACTTATGCCATTCTTATGTGGTAACACTGAGTGTTTTTCCTATATTTTGGAATTCTAATGGTCTTGAGGAAATAATAAAACAGAAGAATTCTGGTAACAAACACTGTTCTTTCCGTGAATCTCGATAAAACACGAATCATTTGCTATATCATCATAGCAGATAGGGGCAACATTTCCAAGAAATGTGATTACTTTAATAATGAAAGGGTCTTTTTAATGACTTAGATTGTGAAATGAGGCATCATTTCCAAGATTCATGGATTTTAGGGCCAGGAGGGACCCAAGTGATCATCTGCTTCCAGTTCTCTTGTAAAAATGCCACAAATTTATTCACTGCTGTTCCTGAAGCAAATACATTTTTTCTGGGGAAGCTAGGCACAGCTTTTGTCAACATGGATTTAAACAGTGGTTGGTTTTGTTTAGTGGCAGCACTTAAACTTTCTCTATTTACATTATATTGCCTCTCCATTCCTTTTCTTGCACTTAGGATAATTTACTGTTTTAAAGTCAGCTAGTTGATGGCAAGAGGAACACTAAGATTTGGCTTCTACAACCATAAACAGACATACATAGACATTCATTTAAACTAAATTTCAGCAAAGTATCTTCAGAACAAGAGTACTCCACCATTATTTTCCAGTTACAACTCCTGGCAGGAGCAATTAGCAGAGGCAACCATCAGCCTTTCGCTGAACCATTGATCCTTCAAAACTGGAGTCACCGTCCCTGGAGGTGTTCAAGAAAAGCCTGGATGAGGCACTTAGTGCCATGGTCTAGTTGACTGGATAGGGCTGGGTGGGTGCTAGCTTGGACTGGATGATCTTGGAGGTCTCTTCTAACCTGGTTGATTCTATGATTCTATGATTAACTCATCAGCTCTTTTGAGGACCAGATCACATATTCAGAGTTGCTTTTTAAAGAGTTTCTCATATAGAAAAGTTTTTGGCCTAAAACATGCAGAAGCAGCAGAAAAATCATCACCACATCTTATCTACATCTTGCCTGCCCCTTTTCCAGGGTACCAGGATGAGCACTTATTTAGCCCTTGCCTTCAAACCCGTGGCTATGGACAGGGGAAGCCAGAATCCATGAGATCTTCTACACAAATTTTGTGTTCCAGACTTACTTTCTTTTCTAACTAACCTGGATCACTTCCCTCCACCTCAGTGTATATAAAGGACTTGTGGCAGAAATGTCACCTTTAATCTGCTCTTTATACTTCTGCAGTGCCCCTATTTTATTTTGCAAACTTCGCCCTGACAGATCATCACCTTAATTCCTTCATTTAGGTCCAAGGCAAGCAAAATTCACCTTGTTTTCATCTCTTGTTGTAATTCATTCAAAGCTCTTCCAAGAACTTCGGAGATTTATTCTGTCATTTTAATCTGTTCTGGGGAAATAGATTATCCAAACAGATGCACACTTTATTTTTAGCTTCTGATTTGTTGGCTGCAGTAAAAGTGGGAAAAATGCAATCTTCAGTAATAACTGAAATTTTCAGGGAAATTCTGAGCCATCTCAGTGACTATGTAAGAAATGCAATCAAACAAGGCAAGAGGTCAAGATATACTGGGCAGATATGGGTGAAACGAGTAACGTTTCCTTGTTTATTATGGCCCAGAACTACTGTGCAGAACAACTCTCTCTTCAAAAGCTTACAGTTCAATGCAAAAATGAAACTCTCCAGCAAGTGATGGAGATGCCATATAACCACATCAACTGTCCTCTGACTTCTTACATGTTGCTTTTGTGGCTGTTTGAAAAATGAACCCAAGCGTGAATTTCAAATGTTTCATTTTGTCTTACCATATTGCACATCATAGCAGCATTCTATTAAAAGTAGCTTTCAGGAGAAAATCTCACAAGACAGCATCCTGCAGACCATGTGAAAACCACCACTTTGTAAGTGTTATAACCACTTTAGTCACATATTGCAATTTTAGAAAGGTTTTAACTTCAGAGACAATGAATGGGTCTTATGAAAATGAAAGCCATAGAAATAAATCATCCCTTAGCCATGGGTGGGTGGGGGAGAAAGAGAGAGAGAATGATATAATTCTATTTGTCAAGGTATAATGATGTCACCACCCATTTATCCTCTGCACTTAAAGGTTGAAGCTGTTCAACAAATCTCTCCTGAGCCATATACATCTGTTGCTTTAATGGTGGCTATAGCAAAGCTTTCTGATTAGTTCACACATCATTCATCAATTAGAACAGAAGGTAAAAGTTATTTCTCCCTATCCACGGTGCCTAGTTTAAAAACACACGCATCCAAAGTCCCAAAAACCCAAGCTCCACCTTTAATGTAATGAATGACAGAAGAACAGGGAAATAAATAAGATGTGAGATGGTGCTTTCGGAGGTCACTCTTCAAAGAATTCCTACTTTTTTCTAGGGCAGAAGGAAATGAGGAGACACAGACAGAGAGGGATTTAACATCTGGCATGAATACAGGCCTCTCTGTGGCTCAGCACGCTGGCTGCTAGTGCAACCAGATCTATATGCTATGTTACAAGCTGCTCTGCAAAAGAAATTACTAAATCACAGAATAATAGAATCAAATGGTTTTATAATTCTATGATTTATGATTTTATGATCCTATGATCTAGTAATTTCTGCTAAATACTACTACTACTATACTAAATAATAAGATACAGTGTTACAGCAAAGTTGGCATTGAATATTGGTCATACTACTAAATTATTCTCAAAACTTTTGCAAAGTGAAGTATTTTAACCACTTTCAACAAGGAAGATGAGTGGTTTGTCTAGTTTTTCATACAAATCTTTAGCTGAGCAATTTTGTTCTTACACAAGACTTACGCTGAAAGATGGTCCACCAGATGTACTAGCAAGCAGCACTCATGGTAAGACATAAACTTGAAAGTGAAAGCTATGGATCCTGTTTTCAATGATTCATTCAAAGAGAGCAGAATCAACTGAAGAGAGTCATCATGCTGCTTTCCAAATGGCATACAACCCTATCTCCATGCCCAGTAGCACTGCAAGTAGTGATGACTTCCTTGAGGACAGGGAACTGTGATTGCCTTCAGGGAGAAAAGCAGATCTGAATAGAGATTCCACATCTTTGGTGTGCATTCTAACCACCAGACAACTGGATAGTCAGCATGAATCTAGCCCAAGGCCTTCTCTTGCAAGGACCAAAACCCAAATTACTTCTGTCTGTTTTGTTTTCTTTTTTGCATCTCAAGTTGGAGATTTTGCATTAAATCAATCTACAACTACCTAACAGGAGGTTGTAGTGAGGCTGGAGCTGGTCTCTGCTCCCAAATTACTAATGATAGGACAAGAGGAAATGGCTTCAAGTTGCATCAGAGGAGGTTTAAGTTGGATATTGGGAGGAAGTTCTTTCCTGAGTGGGTGGTCAGGCACTGGAACAGGCTGCCCAGGGAGGTGGTGGAGTCACCATCCCTGGAGGTGTTTAAAAGGAGAGTGGATGCGGCTTTTGAGGCTATGGTCTAGTGATGAAGGATGCTGGGATGAAGGCTGGACTGGGTGATCCTGGTGGTCCTTTCCAACCATAGCAATTCATAGTGATTAGATCTTGTGCTGAGGGATTTGGTTCAGTCAAGGACTTGTCAGTGTGAAACTAATGATTGGATTCGACGAGCTTGAAGGTCTTCTTCAATCTAAGAAATTTTGTGATTCTGTGATTCTGTAATTTTATTAGGGCATATTTTGGAGAAGGATATTGTTTTGCCATTTAAAGTAATAATAGTAACCACTAATTCAGTACAAAATGAATTATTTTCTTTCATTTGGTTTGTACAGTAAATCAAAATATGAGACTCAAGGCAGAGACTCATTTGTGAAGCAGTTTGCTGCCATCACAAAATCAACCACCCTACCTGTTGCATCATCAAGTAGGGTGGATAGCTTCAGGCACAGTCAGATGACACAGGTCCTTCAGAGTGACCAAAATAAATGTATTTTCATTTACCTGGAAATGGAACTGGAGCATTGCAGGGCCAGTTCCAATATGGGATGGGAATGTGGACAGTTCTAACTGCTTCTCAAGTAACTCCCTGACTGACCAATTTGCACTGCTCCAGTTGCAGTTCCTCATGCACTGCAGTGGGGACTACTGGGACTCTTGTGCACTGACAGTGCACAATGCATTTTCACACCTGTCCCTTGTTCTGGCCTCAGCTAAACCAGCTCATTGTCTTAGTGATGTGTATTTTTCTCTCTCATAGTGCCACCAGTAACATTCACCAGTAATCTCACCATCATCATTTCACCAGCAGTAATTGTTTCAGATTAGAGGAGAGAAATCAAACTGGAGACTGACCCCTACATCCATTTAGTGGAAAAGACAGTGATTTGGGCTCTAAGCTGCTGTTGCCAGGGCATGGTCAGCCCAAAAGTAATACCCTTTCCAGTAAAAGCAGCCACCAGCTTAGGTACACTGTACTCATTTGCAGCCAGGAAACATTTTCAGGCTTTTGCCAGCATCCTTGTGACTGCTATCCTGATTTTAGCCCCTGCATTGGCTTTGCAGACCTACAGCAGCTTGTGTGAAGTACACAAAATCTGTGGAAGCTGGGGGTGGATTTTCCATTGTCCCATTTGATTTGTGTTGACGTAAATTAATGGGAAATTAGAGTTGGAGTCAGGACATCTATTATTGATTGTGATGTAGAAGGCAGCAGTCTTGACTTTCCGTTTCCAAATTGAATTTGCTTTGCAAAACAGTCAGCAGAATCAAAGCAGCCAAGAACTTGGCCATACCTTTTGTTCAGAGTCTCTTAGAAAGCACAGTTTGTGGTCCAAGAACAAATCATGCTGACTGTACAGTTGTCAGCACTCCAGTCACTGTTGCTGAGTCAGTCTGGGTTCAATTTTGCCACCCTTAGGAGGGGGAAACACTTGGTACCATCAAACATTGGTCAGCAAACACTGGGGAGCAGGAGACGAGTTCAACCCATTCACTTCCCATCTCAGACTGTTGCATGGGAAAGGTGTCTATCCCCACAGGAGCACAACTGGATCTCCATCTCCCTGTTCTGATGGGCTGCAGGAGAGGTGGGACCAAGAGGGTGTTTCTGCCACTACTTCCTGAGTGGAGAGAGAAAGAGACAGACAGAGCTGTGCCCTCTGTGCTAGTTTGAAGCTAGCTAGAATATTTTGGTGAGAAGAACTAGATTACAGGCCGTGAAAGGGAAACAACAGTGATGTGTACTTCACTCATTGGCTTGCTGAGATGTATAAGAGCAAGAATCCAAACATAGATAGGACATTCGGTCACTGCCTGGGCTTTGGGCTGTATTCTTTCTCTCTAACCTGACCTGATTAATCCACCTGCTTCCTAACTGAAGAGTTTTGATGAGTCAAGCAAGATGCTGTAAATCTTCATCTGCATTTCCTCTGGAGTGAAAAATTTCTCAAGCACATTCCTGGCCACAGGAGATGGCCATGACCACTTCTCTCTTCTGAAACACGCAATGAAGTAAAGCTTGCTCACAGTCAGCTCGCACTTCCTGGCTTATGCAATGCATTAATTAATTCCACAGTAGCATTTCGAGAGCCATAAGCACAAGCTTGCCTGTACAAAATATGTTCTAAGAGCTGGCATGAAAGTTAATGTGAAAGTTCAGAGGTGCAAAATAATTCAGATGCATAGAAGAGGTAGCAATAACGTTTCTAAACTGAGGCAGTGAATTATGTATATAAGAAATATTAAAAATGCAAAGCTGACTCGATTTGCATTCGGAATGCCCCCTAGCTGTGACCAAAGAGGAGGAAATTGCTTTATGCTGAATTCAAGGGCATAGTACTCGGTGCTGAATTTAAGTCGAGGAGGAATATCACTCATTTTTATTCTACCACTTAACTTGGGCTTATGTAATCTGTCTGATAGCCAAATCAGTTGTCTTACATTACTTTCTATCACACACAGAGAATATATAATTGAATCATTAAACCTTTATTTGCAGCCAGTTCTGAGTTCTCTCAGAACCGTATTGCTGCAAGTAAATCAAGGGTTGTCATCAGTCCAAGATGATGGGAATAATCAGTATTGGGCCATGCTTTCCAAATCACTTTTGGGTAATCACAGGACAAAATTAAACTTCTTCACCAGCTGGGGAATATGTACATGGACACAGAATCACAGAGAATCACTGAATTAACTAGGATGGAAAAGACCTCTAAGATCATCAAGTCCAACCTATCACCTAACACCTTCTAATTAACCAAATCATAGAATCATAGAATCAGTCAGGTTGGAAGAGACCTCCAAGATCATCCAGTCCAACCTAGCACACAATCCTAGCCAATCAACTAGACCATAGCACTAAGTGCCTCATCCAGGCTTTTCTTGAACACCTCCAGGCATGGCAACTCCACCACCTCCCTGGGCAGCCCATTCCAATGCCAATTACTCTCTCTGAAAAGAACTTCCTCCTAACATCCAGCCTGGCACAACTTGAGACTGTTTCCCCTTGTTCTGTTGCTGGTTGCCTGGCAGAAGAGACCAACTCTACCTGGCTATGATGTGGCACAACAAAATGATGCTTTGTATGCCTGCAGGGAGCGGGGGTAAGGTATCACTTTAGAGCACCAGTATCTAAAGGCAGAAGCCTGGGTCATCTAAATACATTTAAATCTTGTCTGAGATGAAATTTGTGAGTGAAATTTGCCTTCCTTGGCCTCTAGCTCCAACAGCAGTGACATGAGCTGGACATGAGCAAATGTCAGGAACAAGTACATGAGCAAATTACACACAAAGCAGTGAGGAAGCAAAGGTCTTAAGGCACAGATAGCAAATACACTAATCGTTGAAACCAAAGCCCAGACTATGCAACCACCAAACAGCGATTTTCTGTGGTCTTAACAGCAGGGAAAATTAACGCAGAAACCATTTTACAAACTGGTAGTTCCTGTGTGTCTCTGATCAGTTTATTTGCCAGTTCCTTGTTTTCCACCCTCATCAGTGAAAATCAACATTTTCACAAGCCTTTTATTTAAACTGAGCTTCACTTCCAAGAGCAGGAAAGTGTCACCAAACAGCTGCTTCCACCTGTGACTTTAAAATGAGAATGAGCAGAGAGCCAAACCAGAGTGTACACATCTCTCACCCATAAGATTTTGCATATAGACCCAGAGACAGCTGCTCTTTTGTGTTCAGAAAGCCAGCACTCCTAACCAGACCCGCATTTAAAATGTCTGATCAAATTCAAGGTCCCTTCCGACCCCTAATGTTCTGTGCTTCTGTGAAATCAGCCCTAGTTCATTGTGATTTAAACAAAAACAAAGGAAATAGTAGCAAGGATGGACTTTTGCAAGGACAAGATATGTTTAAGAAGATGTACCATATATTATTGTGTATTTTCTGCAGCCCAAAACTAAACTAAAAAGCACTTGAAGTGTATCATGTGTCCCAGGAGTCTCCCCATCCCAACAATTTCACAATGCAGTATGTGTACACAATTTTCAAACTGCCACGTTGTCCTGGATACCCCAAATTCCTCTCACTCTGTGGTTTGAAGGGGAGAGAAAAAGCACAATAAACCTGTCCCCCCCACCACCCCCGGCCCTGCTGGCTTGAAGAGAAGGAGCAAAGGGTCCTTCCGGCACATGGGGTAAGCCGTGCAGATGCCTGCGCTGAAATCGGGCCGGGGATTGGCTGTGTTTTCGCGCCTAGAAAATGGTAAATCGACACTGTCTAGGAAAAGGTATAAATACAGGGGGTTCTTCCTGCCTCGGGGTGCTTCCCGCCTTGAGAGTCCCCTGGCATGGCAAAGGAGAAGCTCCTGCCGTGCCTGGACCGTCCCTGCTTTGCACGGCTCCCCCACTTAGCACTCTTTTGTGCACGCCGACAGGTTTAACGAGGCTCACAGCATGTTAGGGGTTGGAAGGGACCCAAGGAGATCATCGAGTCCAATCCCCCTGCCAAAGCAGGGCAATCCTATCTAACACAGATCACAGAGGAACACATCCAGACAGGCCTTCAAAGTCTCCAGAGAAGGAGAACCCACAACCTCTCTGGGAAGCCTGTTCCAGTCCTCTGTGACCCTTACAGCAAAGAAGTTCCCCCTTGTGTTGAGGCAGAATCTCTTTTGCTGCAATTTACACCCACTGCTCCTTGTCCTGTCACAGGCAGCAAGTGAGAAGAGCCTGTCCCCCACTCCTGGCCAGCCTCCAGTGTTGCCTCTGTCTTTAATTCTATCTAGTGATTAGGCTTGGAAGAGGTACTGAGAGAAAAATCTTGTACACCGCTATTAGGATATTTTAGCTCTCAGCAGCCCTAAGTTATCAAAACTTACTGTTGACTCATCTCAAGTGTAATTCATAGGATGGACTGTTCTCCTGAAAAGACCAGGTCCCTCCTGATGTCTCAACGAATAACAGTTACTGCATGATTTCAGTCACTTTTTAAACAAAGGGACAAAAGGTGGTAGGAGAATTACAGCTAAAGCCAGGAAGAAAAACACTGGAGATTAAATTCGGATACTGGAGTAAGAAACTTCCATTAAAAGAGACATTGATGTGAGTCTCTGAGTTCAGTTCACTAAGGGGAAAAGCAGAGCTGGAAAAGTGAACATCTCCTTAAGGAATATCAGAAACATAGGAGCAGAAGACAGACAAATCAGAGGTCATGTGTTGTATCACCCGTATCAAAAGGAAGCAAGAAAATAAATGAGACTTACAAGAATAGACTAAAGCCATCCGAACAGGGATGGCTGGGGAGCAAGGGTTGACCACGAGGTTAGAAACTAGCAGTGTACCTTCAGAAAGAAATGAAGCCTGGATTCACCAATCTTTGGTAATTACTGTAACGGAAGATTTCTGGCAGAAATGGTCTTCAGTTGCGTTAGGGGCAAAAGAGTGCTGATGGGGATTGCATCGTACAGCAGCTCCAAAAGGATAGTGCTACAGGATGGAGGTCTGAAGCTGCTTTCTGCCTGGCATTGCTGCTTGGAGGAATAGGAAGAAGTATCCATGCAGAAACCTAGAGGAAGAAAACAGTTAACACTTCAGCCTGACATATTTTGTTTAATATTAAAGGGAAAACTTATGCTGACTGTTAAATCGATATCAAATCAAGACTGGAATCTCTTTTACGATCATGGACAGTGAACTCCTTACTGCTAGAGTCATAAATGATATCACATTTCAGCAGTACTGTGGCTGCCAATATTTGGGTCAGAAATGCCCATTTTAATTAAAAACTTTAATCTGAAAGACAAAGTGTCACTTGCTGACAGTGAGAAGTACTCCTTTGTGCTCCTTGTGCATTTTTGAGGCTCTGTGCAGAGCAGAAGCCAGTCCACATCCTGCTCATCATTGTCCCATCCCTGTGGCAAATCCATGCCCAAAGATGAACCTAAAATTTACATTGTCAAAGCAAGTTTGATGTGAGAGCTTCACAGCAGTACAGGTCTTGAGCTGGCCTTTGGGGATGAAGGTATGCTGCCCACTTGTGTATAGCACAGTCCCAAAGTATCTTGTGCACTCCAAACACAACTTTACCGGAACTGGGAAGTCCCTTAGGTCCCACCCAGTACCACAGAGCAACACCAGCACATGCTTTAAATCAACAGTATTTTGTATGGTTTTGCTATTCATTTTGCTGGCCATGGGCTGGATCAAGAATCACAGAACTTTAAAGGTTGGAAGGGACCTCCAGAGATCATCAAGTCCAACTCCCTTGCCAAGGCAGGATCCCCTAGGCTAGTTCGCACAGGAACACATCCAGGTGGATTTTGAAAGTCTCCAGTGGAGACTTCACATCCTCTCTGGGCAGCCTGTTCCAGTGCTCCATCACCCTCACTGTAAAGAGGTTTCTCCTCATGTTGAGGTGAAACCTTTTATGTTCCAGTTTGTACCTGTTGCTCGTTGTCTTATTGCTGGTGACCACTGAAATGGGATTTGTGCTATCGACTTGACACCCACCCCTCATATATTTGTACATATTGATCAGATCTCCTCTCAGTCTTCTCCAAACTAAACTCAGGGGCTGTCAGTCTCTCTTTGTAGGGGAGATGCTCAAGTTCCCCAGTCATCCTCATGGCTCTCCGCTGGTCTCTTTCCAGCAGATCCCTTTCTCTCTTGAACTGAAGAGCCCCAAACTGGACACATATTCCAGGTGTGGTCTCACTAGGGCAGAGTAGAGGGGGAGAAGAACCTCTCTAGACCTGCTGGCCACACTTTTCCTGATGTCCCCCAGGATGCCACTGCTCTCTCGGCCACAAGGGCACATTGCTGGCCCATACAGAGCTTGCTGTCCACCAGGACTTCAAGGCCTCTAAAGACAAATGTATTTCTCTTGTGAGTCTTTGAAACAGATCCCATAGGATGAATTTTATCAATGATTTTGCATGCTGGAGTGATTGAAATCAGAGGAAACCTTTGCCACTTTCTTATTTATGCTGCCCCAGTTGGTGACTACGTGCCGTTGTCTGGGAAGGCTGCACTGCAAGGTCATATTTTATACCTTTCAAAGCAAAGCATTATTTAGGCACGTGTCAAAGCTTTCACAGGTCTTGAGGATTAAACACAGGCCACAGGTGTTTTTAAAGGGATGAAAAGGTCTGCTGGCATGGGGGATGTTGAAGCAGCATCTCCCATAAATCCAAAAGCTGTCTGTAGGCTTGCAAGCAGGAATGGCAGGAACTGACTCCCACTTGTTGTACTCCAAATCTGTGCTGTAGATCCATGAAGACACAGAAACATCAGGATCTCATCAGCATAAGGTCCATTCCCAGGTCAGGGTTCCCTGCATGGCCCATGACTGATGACTGACCACAGCCAAAATCACCTCACTCTGTTCAGCAAAACTTTCCATCACAGTGACAGTTACAAACTCTTCTGCTAGGTCAGTCACCTTAGAGAAATGGCAGAGGAGAAGGGGATTTCATCAGCCAGAAACAACATAAAATCAGAAACTTTGCATTCCTCTGGTCTAGTAAATCCTGTAAAGTAGTCATGTATGATTGCTTTTCTGTTGTGAAATTTTTGTGTTGTTGCATTTATCTACCAAAGCAGCACAAATAAGGGGGATATGCTTAGCTCTTTGTCTTCTTCAAACAGACAAAAAATATATTCTCTGCAACCTTAACACCTACTTATCAATCCTAAGGCTGTCTCCTTTGCTTTTAAATTTGCCCCAGATCTGTCCAAAATGCTTTCACAAGTGCAGGGTGACATGATGAAAATCCAAAAAAAGACAGTTTCTAATTGGAGCAGGACAGATGTTACAGCCATGCCATTTTACAAGGGGAAAAGAATGTTTTAAGGTTCCTATGTTATGATAATTCCCCCTGAGAAATTATGTGTTTTCTCTTGGGTCAGATTTTTGCGTGTGTGTTGTAGACCTTCTTGTAGTAAAGAAATGGAAATATTCTGTGAGTTTCCACCAAAAAAATAGCCTTAGTGGAAGAGATTATGTTTTAACATATTACATCTGCTTCAAGAATAGCATTCAATATCTACAGATACACAGGGACAGAGTGGCTGGAGAGCAGCCAGGAAGAAAGGGACCTGGGGGTACTGGTAGGTAGTAGCTGAACATGAGCCAGCAGTGTGCCCAGGTGGCCCAGACAGCCAATGGCATCCTGGCATGGATCAGGAAGAGTTTGGCCAGCAGGACAAGGGAGGTTATTCTGCCCCTGGACTCAGCAATGGTCAGGCCACACCTTGAATCCTGTGTCCAGTTCTGGGCTCCTCAATTCAAGAGAGATGTTAAGATACTGGAAGGTGTCCAGAGAAGGGCAACAAAGCTGATGAGAGGCCTGGAGCACAGCCCTGTGAGGAGAGGCTGAGGGAGCTGGGGGTGTGCAGCCTGGAGAGGAGGAGTCTCAGAGGTAATCTCATTGCCGTCTACAGCTACCTGAAGGGAGGATGTAGCCAGGTGGGGTTGGTCTTTTCTCCCAGGCAGTCAGCAACAGAACAAGGGGACACAGACTCAAGTTGTGCCAGGGGAGGTCTAGGCTGGATGTTAGGAGGAAGTTGTTGCCAGAGAGAGTAACTGGCATTGGAATGGGCTGCCCAGGGAGGTGGTGGAGTTACTGTCCCTGGAGCTGTTCAAGAAAAGCCTGGATGAGGCACTTAATGCCACGGTCTAGTTGACTGGATGGGGCTGGGTGCTAGGTTGGACTGGATGATCTTGGAGGTCTCTTCCAACCTGGTTGATTCTATGATTCTACAGAACAACATGTCTGGAGTATCACTAACATCTCATTTTACCTCTGCCCTCCAGAAAAAATCATGAAAGTATATTCAGACAGAAGATACTTTTTTTCACTTCTTACAGGTTGAGAAGCAGAGCTTCTAACTGCAAAATTTAATTCAAAAAAAGTCTACATTTTACTTGTTCCTGTGGGCAGATTTCTTCCATCTTTGCCTAAAATAACTTGTACTAGATACTCTTTGACTAAGAGCATTAAACAAAAGAAGCTGACAATCTGATGCAGTGTGATTCCCTTTATCAGTAATACAAGAATATTACTTTTAATTGCTTTATTTGAAAATGGCAATAACAGCCTATTAACCTGGAAATTAACTTTGAACAACTGCTCCTATGAGATAATATATGGATTCGATTTCAGTGAAATCTCTGCCTTTATGTGAGGAGCTTTTAGCTAATTTTGTTGGCTGCAAATGGGTTCCCCTATTTCATTTAAATGGGGACAGAAATGAAAGGAAGGGAAAGTTTCACAGTAAGATCCAGGTCTTTGCCTTTTGTCTCTGTGAAAAATCCTTTTCCTCACAGTGTAAAGGTTACTCTGCAAAGTATGATGTAACTTTTACCTAGCAAAGTTCTCTGCCTTTGCAGCGTTACCTCCATGCTTATGCCAGGAGCCAAGGGCTGTGAAAGACAAGCAACACATTCAGTGATTCAACCTGGTGCTTGCAGATCTGCCCTGGTTTAGATTTTGAGTACATTCAATGGCAGCCAGACGCTGCATACAGATCTAGCATCAGCAACACTATCAACTTAGCCCTGACCTGGTGCTCACTGCAACCTGACTTGTGTGCAGGGATGCAAGTTGCTCTGTATCATGAAATATAGCACAAAAGCTTCAGTGTTGCTTCAACCTGCAGGGAAAGTCTGTCAGCTCTGAATTCCATTTTTACCCCCGATTTCCATTCAGTCAAGCTTTTTCTCATTCTCCATGTCAGGTCAACTTTGACACCTCACAAGAGGCTGCCTCCTGTAGGTGGTCCAAAGAGGTGACAGAGGGCATACTGCTATACAGCAAGTAACAGCAGAGTGTGCACAAGGAGGGCAGTGTGACTGCAGCCCTGCTCTCCTGCTCACCACATGAGAGTGATAATCCCCCTGACAATTACACCATCTAACACTCCAGTGAGGAAATAACCTTCTATCATCTCCATTGAACAAAATTCTTAAGTACCCACTCAAGATGTATGCCTTGCTGCCTCTGGAGTCAAAAAGATTAGTCATATACTTGCAGTTAAACACTTGCACGAGTATTTAATATGTTTTAATGGTTCTGTGTATTCATTTGTCTGGTAAATGGCTGCAGTCCTAGACGTCCCCACTGGAAACAGGATGAAATTAATACATCTTATGCCTTCAGCCCACCAGACTCTGTTCTATAGCTGGAGGTGCAAGCTTGAGCAGTGATTTTGTATCATACAGCAACAGGTATACATATATTTTTATAGATTGATATGAAGTACTTCTCTTTGTTGTTTCTCTGAATGAATGCTTTGAAAAACTATTAAGAAAGGGACTCTAGGAAAGCACACTTGTACTTTAGATGCTCTTTCCCTCCTCTCTTTATGTTGCACAATAGACCTCAGTTTTGTGTGCCAATCCACACAAACTGAGACCCATCAATATGGATTTTTGCCATATATTTTCATTTTCAGCTCCTGGTCCTTCGATATCCTTTAGGTTAATCTGTTAAACAATTTTTATAACACCAGCTATCACTCAGATTTGATTCTGATATATGCTCAATGAATCACAGAATCCTAGAATCAGCCATGTTGGAAGAGACCTCCAAGATCATCCAGTCCAACCTAGCACCCAGCCCTGTCCAATCAACTAGAACATGGCACTAAGTGCCTCCTCATCCAGGCTTTTTCTTGAACACCTCCAGGGATGGCAACTCCACCACCTCTCCGGGCAGCCCATTCCAAGGCCAATCACTCTCTCTGGGAAGAACTTCCTCCTAACATCCAGCCTAGACCTCCCCTGGCACCACTTGAGACTGTGTCCCCTTGTTCTGTTGCTGGTTGCCTGGGAGAAGAGACCAACACCCACTCCTTTCAGGTAGTTGTAGATAGCAATGACATGAACAATAAATAGTTTGGTTATCAGTGAGCTAAATGAAATCCATTTTAGGTAAATGGTCTTTGTTTATCATAGAATGGTTTAGGCTGGAAGGGACCACAAAGATCATTCAGTTCCAAACCCCACCATAGGCAGGGACTCCTCCCACTAGAACAGGTTGCTCAAAGCCTCATCCACCCTGGCCCTGAATATCTCCAGGGAGGGAGCAGCCACAGCCTCCCTGAGCACCCTGTGTTTCACCACCCTCACTGGAAAGAACTCTTTCCTAACATCTAGCTTGAATCTTCCCTCTGCCAGTTTAAACCCATTACTCCTCATCCTGTCATTACAAGATGTTGCAAATAGTCCCTCCCCAGCCTTCCTGTAGGCTTTCTTCAGATACTGAAAGGCTACTATAAGGTCTTCTCAAAGCCCTCTCTTCTCCAGGCTGAAGAACCCCAACTTTTGTAGCCTGTCCTCATAGCAGAGCAGTTCCAGCCCTCTGAGCATCTTTGTGGTCTACTCTGGACTCGCTCTAACAGTTCCATGTCCTTCTTGTGTTGGGGGCTCCAGAACTGTACACACTACTCCAGATTGTTATTATATTTCAGACAATTGCTGAACAAAACAGCAAACAAAACATCTGATTCTATTGGAATAATTCTAGTTGTGATCAGCTTCCAAAAACACAATTCTTTAGGTTATACCAAATAAAAGGCAATGTTATTTCACAGGAAATTTGTCATTTCAACTAAGCAGTTGTTTAATGTAGTGAAACCAGCACAGTCATTGGGGTGGCTGTAAACCTGACTTAACCAAACACTTACAATGAGTTTATGACTGCTTTGCATTGTAGCTACAGCATACCAACCATTCTGGCCCAGAATATTCTACCATAAAATGCCATATGGTCACTTACAGTTCTGGATGCCAATTCTATTGAGCATTTAAGCAATTATCTGTTAATGAGATGCCATTACAAGAGCTGGTGCAGAGTGTTATTCTTTATTTTAGAAGCAAAGAAGGTAAGAACACTGCATCACCTTGAATAGGACAGGAATGGATTATGGTTTCACTGCATTGCTAATGTCCCTAAAGTCTGAGCAGCAAGAAGTTTCTTAGCAAGGCAGAGATTCACAGTCTGGGTCACTGGACTCTTGCTCAGGTTGAAATATTAAGAAACACACCAACTGAAACAGCAATTTGGGCACCATGTACTCCTTTACTGGGGTTCCACTCAGAGGATGCCCCGAAGCGCATGGACTCAGTTAAGAACTGCTAAACATCCTCCTTACATTAGCTTTGGTGGATTTATTTGTGTGTTTAAATGCACGTGCATGCTGAAGCAATGGTGTTTAGCTGAAGGTTATACATGATGGGAGCATCTTACTCATTCTTTGATGCCATAAGTAAACAACCATCACACAAGACCTCTGCCCCTATCAATTGAATGAGCTTCAAAGCAAGAACTGACTCTACTTCCCAGTACCTGCCTTCACAGTCAGACAAGTCTCTGTTATTTATTTTCTTCAATATCTAATCATACTTCAATGTTTATAGTCTCTGGTCAAAGAAATGAAGGCTTTCCACACACAAATTTGGGTTGGACTCGATGATCTCTTCGGGTCCCTTCCAACCCCTAACATCCTGTGATCCTGTGTGAGTTTTGTCACTGCTCACTCACGGTTGAGTTGCCATGGAACAAAAGGTAATGTTAGGGGTCCTGTCAACTTACATTAAAGAGGAACTGGGACTCCAAGTCAGTCACTGTGTATGAAATATGTATCTCATTAGTTTCATCTTTGCTCTCTCAGTCCCCCCAGTATGAAATTAGGAGAAATATTTCCTTGAATGTTACATCACTTAAGTCTGCAAGTGGTTAGTTAACAACCAGCACAGCACAAGCAAGTAACTTTGATCAATCTTAAACCCTCATCCCTTGACACTTTAATCACAATAATTTAAAATGCTATTAAGCACAATATGCAGAGCATTAACACTCTGAACCAGTGAGCAGTTAGATTGTGGATGCTGAATGATATGTCTGAGTAACAGCCTTGTTAGAAAGGCTATCATGTTTTGCTCCTTGCTGAATCATCAGGGACTGTAGTGGCAATATCACTCTTCTGTTGTTAATATATAGCTCAAACGATCTGACAAGGAGCTATATGTCTGATTACCTGGGAGAAGCTGCTTTGCTGAAATGTAAGTAAAATTTTCCATCTTTTGAGACTTAAATGGATTTTGGAGCTTCCCAGAGGTACTGCAGCAACCAGTCACCTTCTCACCATTACTCCTGCTGCTGTGCAATTCCCCAGCCTCTCCAGTCTAGCTGCTACAATTTCATTTAATTGAGATCTGCTGCTCCATCCTGGGGCTTCTTCTCTCTCTCAGTTGTTTCTCCACCGTTTTTCTAAACATCACAAAGATATATCCAGCATCCCAAAGGGGGGACTGAGCCAAAAGGCTCATTCACTAGTCGCTGGGCAGCTGCCACCTCCCAGTGCACTTGCCATTTAAGAACTGAAACCACTTAATTGCCTTTTAAAGCTTTGTACTGACTAAAAGTACCCATATTGACCAAATTTGTATAGAGGTTTATGATTTCTTTTTTTGTGGTAGCTCATACGTCCACCTCAATAATGACTGAGGGTAAATGTCTTGGGTTGATTTTGACTCTGCCTCTGCAGCCAAACCATCATGAGAAGTGCACATGGAAATCAGAGCTATCCTCACAAGCCTCCTTCATGTGCAATGCCTTCAGTATGCAGATCCAAGGTCTGCTAGTTTGAAGGTAGCTAGAATATTTTGGTGAGAAATGCCAAATTAGTTGCTAAACTAACTCAATTATCACAGTGCAGCTTTGCCACTGGAGTATATAGCAACGATCTCCCATCAGTTGTTTTACTTGCAGAGAGCTAGATCAGCCACGGTGATTATCAAAATCCAAACCTGGGAACACAGGGAGCTTTTTAGCATAGCAAGTGAAATCATTACTAATTCCCCACTGCCAAAATGTACCTCGGGGTGTGTGTGAGCACAGTCTTTGATACAGTTTTGTTCTCCTCCAGTAAGACCTGGTGAAATGCTGCTTCGCTGGGTTTTAAAGCCCACTGGAGGTGCTGTACATTAGCTGAGGAGACTGATCAACCCATGCAATATTAAAAAGGCATTTGTAGACTCATTTAATCAATAATGTACAGTATTAGTGTGCAATTTAGATCAAGAGAAGACAGCTGTAAGACTGTGATACATCAGCTAATGAAAAAGCAAGGAGAGTGATTCACACAAGTAGGGCGGCCAAGAGGCCGATTCCTCAGCTGCTGGGAACAGTGATGGTAGCACTCGTGGGTCTCTGAGCCCACATCCCAGCTGAGGATTTCTCCCAGATTGAGGGACTGGGTGAGCTCTTTCTTGCCTAGCATCTTATCCACAGGTATAAGCAGGAGGTATTCTCAGCCACAAAGGCACTATTCTGCCCAAAATGTCAACCTGATCTTAAATCTCCCATTTTAAGACTCTCAAGTGAGCAGGATTTCTGTGGGAAAAGGAGTAAGAACATGAAATTCTGCACTGCTCACATGAACTACTCTAAAGCTAGATAGCAAACCCATATAGTAGCTTTGCATCCCATTCTACAGAAATGGTCATCCAGTCCTAAGGGCTGGACTGTACTTCAGGATTTGTCCCTTTTTCAATGCTAGGAAAATCACAGTTCCCTTCAGGTGTGAATTCCCCTTGCTGGGCAGAGCTGGCCTTATGTCCACGTTCCTAAAGCAGTTTTAGTGTGATGAGTGAAGTGCCAGGAAGGGATTTGGAAAGCATAAAGCAGCAGTGGTTACCTGAGTCACCAACCCTAATGCACTGTGCTCTTGAGTCAAAATCTGCTTTGAGCTGTCCAGGAGTTTCTGCCAGGATCGATACAAGCAAAAGATGCAAGATTAGGTACCTAGAGCTGGCTCTCCTTCCTATCCTCTTTCCATCTTCTTTACATCCCATGTACAAACCTCAGAGCCCATTTACAATTTATTCACAAGCACACAGAGATTTTTATAGATGCTCCCAACCAAAGTGTAGTACCTTCATTAATGAGGCAGCTACATTTCAGACTGCAGAACATGCCAGGCTCTTGGCGGTGACAATTGCTTTGTGGATGCACCATCTGCTGCTCTCTTGGTGTGACTGGTTACCTACTTTTCATGGCACATTTCCTTTTGCTGGCTGAATGATTCCCAAATCCACGAGGTGATCTTTGAGAAAGCTGCATAGAGCCTCCTGATGTCAATACTTATGCAAACACATATTTCCATAAGAGCAGCCTTGCTCTTCTTCATGTTCTCCTTTGCAATTGTGATACTTTTTCTGTCTGCAATTTTTGCACTAGCAAGTCTTCTCCTTCTATTCGTAGGAAGGCACAGGTAAAAAAACTATCTTCTACCACCAATGCTGAAGAAAGTAGCTGTGATTACAACATATGAGCTAAGAGAGATGAGTGTTTGGAAAAATGGGAAGATTTCCATAGTCTTCTCCTGCATAAATCACCACATACCTCATTGCAACTACCTTCAAGGGAGGTGGTGGAGAGGAAAAGTCAGCTGCAGTAAACATCTGAGATGGCCAGGATTTGCTGCAGACAATGAGGATTTTTCCTGCGTGAAAAAGCAGAGGTTTGGACTGCTGTTAAAAAAAAAAACAAACCACAACCCAAAACCAAAAACAAACAAAAAAGTTAAAAACAACCTGGAAAAAAAACCCACATTCATACAAGTTCAAATTTTCTGACATTTTCTGCAATAATTAATCCTTGGTAATGTTCACTCTCTTACTTTACATAAAACCGCTGCTGATACAAGTTTAATTTTGGGTAATACTCCATATGGCGGATTCATAAAAGCCTTCTTCTGGGAATACTACCACAAACCACTCTTTTCTGCTATAAAAAATAACGATGAAAGTCCAGACGTGCACAAACAAGGTAATCTGACATATATTCTGGTAAAAAATACAACAATGATAAATATATTCAACTGCCATTGCAATGCATGCCACTTCCATAGCTTTATCAGAAATCCAGCAGTTGCAGTGCTTGGGCTATAGTCTATAAATACAGTAGGAATGAGTCAGGATGCAGATCCCTTCCGTGGAAAACAATCTGAGAGATTTTTATAGCCCAAAGCTGTTTATTGTTTTGTAAGAGTAGTAATGCAAGTTCATGTTCAAAACCTGCCAGGAGAAGAATTTGCGAAACATCTTATTACAATTCAGGCAGAGGGGAAAAAAAAGCATAAGACCTGTGTAATAGCACTGGGCTAGGCCATTTCCACATCCCTCATCTAGCAGATTTTTCTTTTTCTGCATGTACTTACTAGGGTCCTTGTGAGATTATCACTATGTTGCGCTAACAAAATGAGAGCACAGCTAAGGCTCAGTTAATGCAATAGTCCTTAAAACCTGACACATACAGGACAAAAAAAAAAAAAGGAGAGAGAGAGAAAAAAAAAAGGTAGGATTTCTTGAAGTTTTCCAATTCATTCTGAAAGATTTTGGGCTGGTTGGGCCTTTTGCAAACTAAAGATGAGGAGATACTATATTTCTGATGATTATTTCACCTTACTCTTTTTAAGGGAAAAGGGTAGTAAAATAATAACTCTCTTGCGGAATTGCAGAGGAATACAGAAAAGTTGTATTTAAAGATGTGCAGGAAAGGTTATGGCATACATGAATCCTTAACACAATACAGATACAGGATACATGAAAATTCCCCCCAAGCTTTCCCCCTCAACCAAGCTAAACCACCAGAACCCCAGTGTCCATTTTCTCCCCCCCTTCCATTGTCTCCAAATTAGGCCCCAAACAGGCCAAAATTCACTGCAGCTGCAGACTCAAAGTCTGCAGCCCACCCACAGGGTACTTCCATATAGTTACCTAGATGAGGATCCCTCCAGACAAGGAAGGGAGAAAATAGAGTGAACTGACTTTGCTGCTCTCTTATAAAGGGTCAGCAGGATTGTAGAATCAAGGAGGTTGGAAGAGACCTCCAAGATCATCCAGTCCAACCTAGCACCCAGTCCTCTCCAATCATCTAGACCAGGGGTCTTCAAACTTTTTAAACAGGGGGTGGTTCACTGTCCCTCAGACACTGTCGGGGGCCAGACTATAGTTTGTCAGGGGACGGATTACAGTTTGGTTCCAGCCCAGTAGTGTCAGGGGCCGGTCTATAGTTTGGTTCCAGCCCAGTCCCGGCAGGTGTTTGGGGGCTGCAGAGGCCAGCGAACGGATTAAGTGGCAGGAAATGGCTGCTTGGCTTCCCGCCCAACCCCCGGCAGGGAGGGGTGTGTGTGGGGGGGGTGTTCTGTAAAAACCATCGGGCCAGATTGAGGACCTTGGGGGGCCATATCTGACTTGCGGGCCATAGTTTGAGGACCCCTGATCTAGACCATGGCACTAAGTGCCTCATCTGGGCTTTTCTTGAACACCTCCAGGAACGGTGACTCCACCACCTCCCTGGGCAGCCCATTCCAATGCCAATCACTCTCTCTGGCAACAACTTCCTCCTAACATCCAGCCTAGACCTCCCCTGGCACAACCTGAGACTATGTCCCCTTGTTCTGTTGCTGGTTGCCTGGAAGAAGAGACCAACCCCCACTTGGCTACAGCCTCCCTTCAGGTAGTTGTAGACAGCAATGAAGTCACCCCTGAGCCTCCTTTTCTCTAGGCCAAACAACCCCAGCTCCAATTATGGGATTGAATAACAAAATTATGATATCCAGGGACCACCAGTACAGCCCCTAGGACGGGTCTTGATCTCTAGGACAGGCTGGTTGCTAGGTTGGACTGGATGATCTTGGAGGTCTCTTCCTACCTGGTCGATTCTATGATTCTAAGATATAGGAAGAGTCTATTTAGATGAAGACACTGATTTGACACCCATGTATGTAGCAGCTATAGTTATAAAAAGGTAACTTAGCAAACACTGGGAAAGTGTCATTCCTGTGGTATACCTAATTCTGATAGTACTTACAAAAAATTTTTTTCTGGCTTAAGAACCAGTGAGAATTTATTTTTTATGAACTTCAGATCTGATTTTTTTTTTACTGTCTCAGAAGTATCATAACCATAAATCAAACCTAAGTAATAATATTTGAGGCTAAAGTCAACAAGAGCCACATCTGTAAAAAGTATCCAGAGTAAAAAGGGACAGGAAGCTTCCATCTTCTATAAGCAGCTAACATTTCCCTGCCTAAATAACCAATATCATTACAGTAATTTCCTTCTCCAGTTTAAAAGAAAGGCACACTTCCATAAGCATGACAAAGTAGGTTTTTTTTCTATTAATAAGAATAACAGGTCTTGGAATATTCCAGTCAAACACTGATCCCACATTTAATTACATTATTATTTTCCTAAAGAACATACTTTCTCAACAGTAGACAGAACTGCATTCTCCCTCATGGCATTCTGAACACAGTCTAACCCCCACTGATACTAATAAGACAGAGAAAGTGTAGTAGCAGAAACCTACATGAAGCGCTGAAAGTCACAAAATCATTGACACTCAGCTTCTCACTTCAGTTCCAGCTCACGAATTCACTAAGTTTTGCCCAGTCTTAGATCTGTTATGCACTTCTGCACTTCACTTACTACAGCCATGGTGTACACAACCACATAACACACAGCGGGGACGCAGTCTCAAGTTCATAGAATCATAGAATCATAGAATGGTTTAGGTTGGAAGGGACCTCAAGGATCATCCAGCTCCAACCCCCTGCCATAGGCAGGGACACCTCCCACTAGAGCAGGTTGCTCAAGTTGTGCCAGGGGAGGTGTCCCAGGTTGAGGCTATAGGGTTAAAAAGTTTTCTGAGGACTAGAAGATTGTTATTCAATCCCATAATTCTGCTATCTCCTTATTAACAAGGTCAGTTCACTCTCCTTTCCTCCTCCTTCGTCCCTGTGTGTGTGTCAGGAGCCACTTTATCGGGAAGAACATGTAAGCAGTAGGCCTCCAGAGGCTTCAGAGGCCTGTTTAGGCCCCTTTAGATGGCAGAGGCATTGCGGGGGCGGGGTGGGGGGGGAGGATTGGAGCACAGGGGAGTATTAGATTTAGTTTTTGGGATGGGGGAAAAATTCAAGGGGGGTTGCCAGGGATGTGGTAATTGCTTTGTAATGTCTATCTCTGTATTTCTCTCTAAATATATTTCTGTATTTTTTCTCCAGTTTCATTTGAGAGCTTAATTTCTGTCGCTATCTTTTAAAAACCACGACAGGAGGTCTAGGCTGGATGTTGCCCAGAGAGAGTGATTGGCATTGGAATGGGCTGCCCAGGGAAGTGGTGGAGTCACCATCCCTGGAGGTGTTCAAAAAGAGCCTGGATGGGGCACTTAGTGCCATGGTCTAGTTGATTAGATAGGGCTGGGTGCTAGGTTGGACTGGATGATCTTGGAGGTCTCTTCCAACCTGGTTGATTTTATGATTCTATGATAACATTCCTGTTCTCAGGTAGTGAAAGATGTGAGGATAGAGAGAGCTGCAGGTTAAAACGGTTCATAGATGACATTCTCCTTCAATTCCCTGTTTTATTCCAGATGGCCAAACACACAATGGCTACATGGAACCAATATCTCCTAGGTCTTTCATTTCTGAATAAAGTGAGTGCATGTTGATGCTGATACCCAAACCTGCAATTTACTGAGTAAGTTTTGAGCAAAAGCAGACAAAGAGAGTAGTAGAATTTTAGATGTTCTCATCGGATACAAGTCAAGAATTGTATATGGCTTTGTATTTCTAAAGCCTTTTGAGGATGAAGTAGGTTGCCTGTGTAAACCACCTGAGGAATACAAGGCCTGTGGCCAAATCTTCAGTTGTGTGAAATTGCCTTAGAACAGCTTAGGAGGAGAGGAAAGGTGGCAGCTTTGAGCCAGTTTTCACCTTCTATTTTAACTTATTTTCTTTTCCCCCTGCAATGTCCTGCACTATTTTGTGCTTTACCTTTGGCAAGAGGTTCTCAGAGGAACAGCCAACCTGGTGGGGCACCAGGAGATGTGTTATTCTTTAGTCTTGCCTCTACCCTTGAAAGGCACACTTGTGCACCACTGCTCTGCCCCTCTGAGGGAAGGTAGGAAGCAGAGAGCAGCTTAGTGCCACTGCTGCCCTTTTGCTACCTCACAGAATCACATATCGCTGAATGTTAGGGGTTGGAAGTGACCTCTAAAGATCGAGTCCAAGTTCCCTGCCAGAGCAGTATCACCTAGGGCAGGACACCGAGCCCAGGATCTGAACTCTTGAAAGTTCCATCACAGGCTGTGCATTTGCAGGAACACTCACAAAGGTGCCTCAGCTATTGACACGCTCGACAGAGCAGTGCCTAAATGCTAGGCACAGGCATAAGGGTGGAGCGAGATGCCTGAGGACAACTCTGCTTTGCAGGAGTACATAAGGTCACCTAGAGGGCCCCTGAAGATATGGGAATCCCAAGACACACTCAGAAAGATATATGAGGAGTCTCCTTTTTGGGTCTGTTACCAGCCACACTATCTATTAATGCTGTATTTTTTCAGTATAAGAGACTTCAGCAGCAAGAAGGCACAGAGCTGATTCTGGCTTTTGAAAGTTTCATCTCAGTTCTCTGAGCTGGGCTCGATGCTGTGACTTAGCAACCAGCCTCTGAAACTGTCATATTTCTATCACCAGCTCACATATGTGAAAGTGCTATTTCAGGCTTGTTTAACAAAACTTGTGATTTCTCATTTCTTTCCTCTTCCACCAGACCATAATTTAAGATCTATCAGTCAAGACTGCCTGATCTGGAGCCATGTCCATATATCACAAAGAGCATTAAAACCTGACCTTTATACACAGGATAATAAATACCTGTAAGTCACTTACAAAGCAGTAACTCACCCTCACAGTTCAGCAAAGAGTAAAGGCTGAATCTCCACATGAAAACCTTCAGTTGTCACCAAATATGAGGGGGGCTTATAATAATACTTTTAAATCAGGAAGCCAATAAAGAAGGCTAAATGTATTTTTAAAGTGTGATGATACATTAGCAAATAGAAACGGAGCTAAGCAGTTGCCAAAAGAACTGGAAAATCCAGGCTGCTGTAATCCCCGCTCGCATAATGCAAGGATTTCTGCTAGAAGCCAGGAGTATCTCCACACAGTTGGGTTGGTCTAACTTCAAAACAGCAGGCAGTGTGTCAGCCAACACAGTCATCTGCCTGCTTCTCCACTTTTACCATCTGATTCAGCAAGACACGCAGTTGGTAATGCTGCTGTGAAATGGAAAGTGGGTTTGCAGGGTTTCTCGTGTGCTCTTTGACACCTGAACCACTCCACCTCTTCTGAGGGGTGGTGTGCAGCCAGAGGGAGTTATAGGCAGTCTCTGGTATCCACAGATGTAGATCTTTGACCAAAGGAAAGATAAGCCTTGCGCTTTAAGTCTTCCATCAGACAGCACTGTGTGTGGGGTGAGCACAGGCATAACCTTCAGAGCACAGTGCAAGGAGTAATATTATCGTGATTTAAAGGGTTGACGTCCCCTGGCCAAGTCTCTTGAAACTCTCCTCTGCCTCTTGATAGCTATAGTTAATATTTACACAGAGAGCTCTTGAATCAAAGAAAAGCAAGGAAAACCAGAAGCCTTGATGATGTAATTTCAGCAACCAGGGACATCCAGTACAATATTTTGTGCATTCATCAGCACACAATTTCTATGTGACATTAATATTTTTCCCTCTGCACATGAAAAGAGACGAGAGGGCACAGCCAGCTACTCTTTGCTCTCCAGTGCATTTCCCCACTTTGGAAGCACAGCAGTGGCAACAACAATGTCTTTTGTGCCATCTGAACCGTCATTTTCCTGTCTTGTTCTTGTTCATGTCATGCAAATATGAGCTGAGATCACTGCCTATTCTCCCATAATTTTGGCAGGAAAGTGGTAGAAGGGGAGTTACTGCTGCTCACCTAGCAGTGAATTACAGGCTTTTGCCTCATAATTTACACTGTCCTGTGAGCAGATTCAAGAAAAATTGATTCACACAGCCAAGAGAAAAGACTGCTAAGGAGCTCCTGCCATGGGTCATGTACTGACTTCCTTTACACTGGTGTAAATCCTACATACTGGGACTGAAATCAGTGGCAGTATGAAAGCCTCATAAGTAAAAGCAGACCTTGGTCCACAGACCCTAAGTAGTGGCAGTGACCAAACTTGCAAAGCCAGGAGATCCTTATTTTCTGTAAGGGAGCAAGGAAAAGGAATATCACAAAGCGAACAGAAGACACCCTGGAATTAAATAAAGGGAAATATGTGCAACAAGAAGGATCAATGAGATATTGGAATGACCTGCTGAGAGACGGCATGAAACAATGTCTGGTTTGTTCCCTTGATCACTGGCCAGGGAACCTAGGATATATTTAAAGAATTCAGTGATGACTGAGCCCCATGAGGCAGGCTGCAATGCCAGCCTCCCCTTGATTCACAACAAAACATCTTTTGGCTGCTCACAAGGGCACTTGAGGTCCTTGCTCATAAATGTCAGCTGATCGCTAAGCTAGAAGCAGCATACAGCAAGAACAGCATGCTGGCTCCTCTTGCCTACAGCGCCAGGGTGTCAGGACAGAGACCACAGGAGGGCATCTCTCTCCTCTGGCTGTTAATGTGCATTGCCTTTGTGCAGAACAAGACGGGCAGTCTCCACAAAGAGCTGTTTTTTCACCCCATATAGTTTCTTTTCCACTGGCAAGCCTTCTTTCTTCCTGGAGGCCTCATCTGATGATTTCCTTTCATGAGGTCCTTGCTTTCATTTTGTTAGCAGAGAGTCTTTGGTCCAGACAGGTATCAACATGAAAACACAGCCTCTTGACATTAAAAGGTAGAGACATTACAAAAACTCATGGAGAATTTTGCTTCATTAAGTAGCCCACGAAATTAGGAAACATTGAGCACCAAGGGGAAGATAGCAGAATCCAGTCAACATTATAAATGCCTGGTTTCACATAGGAACACAAAGGTTTTATTATAGCTCTACCTGATGATCTATGGGCAGATATTCCTGGATGTGAATTACTCACTTGAGTAAGATCTTCATTGCTTTCAGCAACACAGCAGCAAACATCTCTGAATTAGAAAGTGTTTATTCTGCATCTCAGTGATACTGCTGAACTTACTAAACTGTAGTGTCAGAAAGCCTTGGCAGAGCTGCTCTTGGGCTTTGTTAAGCTGATGCCTCAGAAAGCACAGAAAGGTCTATGTGAAACTGCCTTAAGAAATTCCATAAAATCGAAGGACCTGTGCAGTGTGTTTTGTTTCCCTTTGTCTGAAAACAGGAACGTTGTGAAGCAGAATCCAAGTAAGACTTTTACAGACTTGTTTTGCAGTCTGCAAAAACCCATCCCTTTCAGTGCTCCCACTGATAGCTTTGCATGATGCTTTCAGCAACAATGACAGGATCACAGACATTAGGGCTTGGAAAGAACCTCCATAGATCATTGAGTCCAACACCCCCGCCAGAGCAGGACCATAGAATCTAGCTCAGGTCACACAGGAAAGCATCCAGATGGGTCTTGAAAGTCTCCAGAGAAGGAAACTCCACAACCTCGCTGGGGAACCTGTTCCAGTGCTTTGTGATCCTCACAGTAAAGAAGCTCCTCCTTATATTGAGGGGGAACTTCCTGTGCTGTAGTTTATATCCATTGCCCCTTGTCATATCACAAAGTGCAACTGAGAAGAGTCTGCCCCTTCCTCCTTGACTCCCAGTCCTCATATATTTATAAATCTTGATTAGATCCCCTCTAAGTCTCTTCACCAGACCAAAAAGCCCCAGCCTCTCCTTTCAGAGCAGTGCTCCAGCCCCTTAATCATCTCTGTACCCTCTGTTAGACTCTCTCAAGTAGATCCCTGTCCCTCTTGAACTGGGGAGCCCAAAACTAAACACAATATTCCAAGTGAGGTCTCACTAGGGCAGAGTAGAGGAGGAGGAGAATTTCCCTCAATCTGCTGGCCACAATCCTCTTAATACACCCCAGGATCCCATTGACCTTGGACACAAGGGCACATTGCTGAAGGAGGGACAAATATATAATTAGGAACATTTCTTTTTAACTTTTGATGTCAGAAAACTTATAAGGACATTGTCTTGCTTTAGTAATTCTCCCTCCCCCACCCAAAAAAATACATGGATCCTAGTCTGCCCTGCCAGAACAGATGTGTATGTACACAGTTCCATCCAACGCAACATAAAATATTCTGATCTAGGGTAGGGTGTCTCTGCCCATGGCAGAGGGGTTGGAACTAGATGATCCTTGTGGTCCCTTCCAACCCTGACTGATTCTATGATTCTATGATAAAGTAGTCTTTCTGAAACTGCAGTATCTATTATTCTTTTATGGTATATGCTCAGTACTTAAATAACAACAAAAAAAATCATTACCATTCATAATTCATTCTCTATTTATTCAAACTCTGCTGTAGTCTTGCTGGGCTACCATCTCCTTAAAATGACTCTTGTAAGCTGGAGTGCTCTAGTTGCTGGCACCCCTGCCTTCTTCCAAGTATCTGATGCAAAATAATAATGAGCTTAGGAAGACAAATAGCATGTACAGATTCAGAGAAATAGTTAAAAAGCAGTTAAAAGAAAGTGCAGGCATTCCTTTTCTGAGCATGTTAGTCCTTTCCTATTCCTCTCTTCCTTCTGCAAATTAACATTTTGTTCAGATAAAAATGACAAATTCATAAATTACAGCTTGTGGCAGTGGAATGTAGCAATGGTGGCAAGGCACAGCTGGAGAGTTTGAAATGTGGCAGCTTTCTTCAAGGCCATCATTTTCCTGCTCCTTTGGGAGTCGCCGCTAAATGTGGCTACTGCTAATGTAATGAATATGAATCCATGTAAATCTTGGATGCAAAGCTGGGATCTGTCCCCCTGTGGGCAAACAGGAAAATTTCTTTTTTTTTTCCTGTGCAGATTTTTTGAGTATTTGTGTGTGTGTGTAACTCTGACCTTACCTCGGCAGCTCACCTGCTCTGAAGCATCCAGGTACTGTCCAACTTCTCATTTTTCATTCTGCAGCAAACTAACAATCTGTGCTCCCTCCCTTTTGAAGATCCCTGGCAGAGTAATACACCACCTGTTCAGCCCCCCTTCCCACCCACCCCCCTCCTTACTAATTAAGCTCTGAAACTGTTTCCAAACAAAATTGGATTTCTTTTCTTCTGCTCCCCCTGCCTTCATCCCCTGACTGCACCTTTGTAAACATTTTTGATCGGGCGTGAAAGGCACAAAACCAGCCACAAATAAGAGGACCTGTCGCTTCAGCCAAAGCCATTAGTGCTGCCTGGTGGAAGCTGTCTGGGCTTATACTGAGCAACTCTGACATGTTCAAAGATGGAAAGCAACAGAGAGAGTCCCTAACTGGTGTCCAGAAGGGTGTCAGAAATGATGAGGTGGACAGGACAGAGCTTCTTGGCTTTTCTTCTGCCCTGCAAAGGATACTCATTGATTGATCCATCTTAAAAGTAGTATATCTGAAGAGCCGATAGACCTCTTCCAAAAACAGAGGGTGGCCATGAGAGGTGTGCATGTTCCAAGTTTATTTCCACCATGGAATCGGGCAGTTGGAATTTTAATCCATGTAAGTTTAGTCTCTGTAGTTGTACAGGGCCTCGCACAATGGGTCTTTGTTCACTGCCAGGGTACTACTGCAGAGAATACTATAAATATGAATTGTAATAACAGTTATAAAGCTAAGACTTTTATTAATGGTCTCTAGAGCTGGAAGCCCTTTCTGGGCAATTGGCATTTGTGAAAATCAGGTCACCTAGTTAGGTTCCTAATTCTGAATGCAGAGTCTTACTTTACCATTCATTTTCTTTAAAACATAAGCCTCCAACTTGGCTCCTGTAGAGAAATATTAAGTGAGGAGGAAGCAATGGAAACACTTGTCAAAATAAACTAGGAATAATTATTGGATTCCATTCACAAGCTTTTGGAGAGGAAAGATCAGGCCAGCCTTCAAACAAGAACAGCTTCAGCCAAGATCTACAAGTAAAGGGATGTTGTTCTGCTTGACAGTTCTTCACTGAAGTGATTAACAAGCCTGGCTGATGAACCTTCAGGCTCAGATGCACAGTTACAGTACCACACATCAGCTGATCTATCAGCACACTTCTTATGCACGTAGCCTTGCAAATCTAAAATTATGTGACTTGGCTTCGCCCCCTTCACTGGGACTAACCAAAGTCATGTTGTCTTATATTTGCTGTCACTAAAACCACTCACGTGGGTACCATGGGCTCAACTGTGGCACTGAAAGGCAATACTGTCAACTATTTAAAGCAACAGATTGACTGCAGCTGGAATACACGTCAGCCAAAAAGTAGAATTATTCCTGAGGCAGTCAGGGTGCCATTCACCTCCTCCTGAAATGAATGTCTTGGAATCATAAGAACTGCCCCTGAAAAGTGCATATTTTTCTTTCCTGATTGTGAAGTGACCTGCTTGTGGCCTTTCAGTATCTGAAGAGGGCCTACAAAAAAGCTGGGGAAAGACTTTTTAGCCTATCAGGTAATGACAGGACTAGGGGGAATGGAACAAAGTTGGAGGTGGAGAGATTGACAGGATGTGAGGAGGAAGTTGTTCAGCATGAGAGTGGTGAGAGCCTGGAATTGGTTGCCCAGGGAGGTGGTTGAGGCCCTGTCCCTGGAGCTGTTTAAGGCTAGGCTGGATGAGGCTGTGGCCATCCTGATCTAGGGTAGGGTGTCCCTGCCCATGGTGGGGGGGTTGGAACTAGATGATCCTTGTGGTCCCTTCCAATCCTGACTGATTCTATGATTCTAAGTCAATCATCTCAGACAATTAGACTGCCAATAAAGAGTGTTACCTGCTACGAGTCCTGTCCCATGTGCCTGAGCTCTCAGATCATTGCTCTGTCCTCTAACCGGAAAGTTCTAGTTTAGACTCCTATATCCAGGTTTAGATGCAGCAGCAGTACAACATATAAAACAGAGGCCTTGAAGTCGTTTGGTTTAGACCAAAAAGAAAGTGCTTACTGGCTTCAAACCCTTCCAGGGAACCCCCCTTCTCTTTTCTTTTCTGGGCTAGAGTTGAACTAAACTAGTGACCAAAGGACAGTCCATGCAAAAGCAGTTTATCAGAGTCATCTCCTCTAACTTATTTCACAAGAAATGTTACCAGCCAGCTAGGATCCTGCTCTGCTGCGCTTCCAACCACACTAAATCACAGCGCTGCCGCATCTTGATTCAGAAACCAAGGCAATTAGTTTCAGCTAATTATACATCCATCTTGTCAATTTCTAAAGGAGTTGTATGGAGTCTCATCTCACCATGTAGAACTTACACCATTGCTGAAAAGTAGGCTCTTGGTAAGGATATTGTGTGTGAAGATGTGATTTTAAGTTAGGGAAAAGTGTGAAAAGAGTTTCAAAACAGAATATGGATTTAGTGTTCGTGGACCTTCTCCTCCTTCCACTGAAATCCGCAGCAACCCCACCACTGACTTCAGTGGAAGAGTGGCCAAGGCCTTTATTCCATAGAAACTCTAGCAGTAAAGTAAAAAAAAAAAAATTTAAAAAAAAAATCTTTTTAGCTATTCTATTTTGGAAGAATGACAACAGCTGCATGAAGAACTGAACCTGCATCTCCCAGGGAGACACATAACACTTAAATCACTAAGCCATTCCCTTGGATATCCATGCTGTATTATAAAATTAATCTTTTGTAGCAATTAATTAGAGTAGTTATGAGGAAAGTCATGCAGCCTGAGACTCACATTTATTGCTCAGTGTGGCCTTGTTTGTTTAGTCAGATTCCCTTAAGCCATTAATAGAGCTTTATGTTAATTTCTTTAATGCTTCTGATCAGCATGTTCATGAGTTACAACTCCACTAGGGCTTCACAGATTATCCCAACACATAGCACAACCAAACAACCGATGCTACTTCCCTCTGCATGTTAATCTCCCCAGATACCTTAATGAGATTACAGTTCAAAAATGTTAGATATGAGCAAATGAAACTCCTTGGACTGTGACTGAACTTTCTGAAACATTCAGCCCTGAAGAGGTTAATAATAAAAAGCTGCTTGGATTTGTTGCTGAAACTGTGAGTAAAGCAAGTCCATTCTTTAGTCAGATTTCTTTTCTCCAAAGGTATTTCTCTGGAAATGCTTGAAAAGCTGGATAAAGCAAGTTTTCTTGAAAGGAAGTGGGCTAAGAGTAAATCTTAAACATGCCAAACCTAAATTTATTCAAATTCCTTTCATGTCTAATGCATAAAGCCTGCTTATTCCATCAAAGTCACTTTGAATCAACCTGAGGTGCTTAAACTTGTGAAAACCCCTAAACTTGTGTAGAAGATTTTTGAGCTTATGTATGCAGCTTACCAACTGGCCCAAATATCCCACTGGTCTCAGATTCCAGTAGCGATATGGAAACAACCAGGCACTTGTCTCAGGACGCCAGGGAATGATAACTACATTTGTTAGACTTCCCTAAAGATGTCAACTGAAGGAAAAATAAACACTGCTCTGCTAAAAGTAAATTATTACACCCCTTAAAAACAATTGAGCAAACAAAAACCCCCAATCTAGAAGAATTTGCAATCCCCACACAATGGCTGCTTAAGGCACTTGGTTACATTTTCTTCTTCAGCCTGTAGAGCAGCTACTCACGGCTGCAGAGCTGGAGTAACGATCGAGTTCATTCCTGCAGCTGTGACTGCTAAAATTCACAGTCTGAAGCCGTTTCAAAAAGCCAGGAAGCCCTTGGAACTGCACAGAAACGGCAGCTTGAAGGCCACAGATCTCACATACAGAGAACCCAGCTGCCCCAACTCTCAGGAGGCAGAAGCTTCCAGTGTGGACAACAGATCAGATCAGAGCAGCCCAAGTCCTCCAAGTTGACTCAGGCACCGGATTACAGCGTGGACTAGCTAACTTAAACAGTGGATCTGTGTGTCTCTCCCCAACTCCACAAAACCTGCAGGTCACCCACAGTAGAGTCATCTCAGTGTCCACCGATGTACTTGTCACAGGTAGTTCAAACTTTGGCATGTCAGAAGAAGTTTGGTCCTTAAATACCTTTTCAGAGCAGAGGATTAGCTCTTTCAGCAGTCTTTTGTTTTGGCTCTGAATAGTAAAAGCAGTCCTAAGTCAGCGTCTCCATCTACATCCTGGCTTTTTTTCCCCTCATTACTTGCTACAGTGTGGAAGCAATCCTAGGTCAGTGTGTCCATCTACATGCTGGCTTTTTTTTCCCTCATTACTTGCTACAGTGTGTGTGTGGGGGGGTTATTCTATCTTGAAAAAAATATTTTTAAAGCCTCATTTAATTTTTCCTCCTCCCCCTCCCCTCAACCTCAGCTACCCACTGTTCAAACCATATACTCTGCAGATATACACGCTAACGGTGGTTCAAAGAGATTGCTTTTCAATCAACTTTTTGTAAGAAAAGCTGTGAGATGCAGAACCCAGTATTGAGCAGCTCATTGAACTCTCAGATCTTTGCTCTAAAGATGAACCTAGAGGAAAAAAAAAGATGACATATATCCTGAGAGAAACGGCTACGTGCACATCAGTGGTATATCAGTTTCTAATCAATATTAAACTTCTAACTGCCAAGATCAATAATGGCTGCCAGGTTATAGCTATCACACAGTCTCTCAAATGCAGTGGCTAATAATGATTTTTGCTTTGTGCTTTTTATATCTAGTGGAGGAGCAATCTTTACTTTCCTCTCCAATATTTTCAATATTGAAATTCACATATGCTCTCATGATCAGATGTCAGCAGTATGAGGAAGCATACCCCCTAGCTTAACAGACATTAAACACACCACAAAGGTCCTACACTCGTCCCAAAGTGCACTTTTGTAATGTTGAGTTAATATGCAGCCAGAAAATCTTTTCAGTGATGGAATTGGTCAGTAGCTTTCGATCTGGGAAACTGTCTGCCAGCAACCAAAGCAATACTGCAGTCGTTCAGCATGGTACTTAAATGGCAAGAGTTGGTTTCTATCATATGGTTTCCTGTACCTTAAAGAATAGCTGGCTGATGGCTACTGCAATATTCTCAGGAATATGGCAACTTCATACTCTGGTAGTATCTGACTGAACGATCTACTTCAAAATGCTTTCCACTTGAGTTGGAAAGGAGACATTGATACAAAGGTATAGAAGTGGGCAAGGTCTTAAGCAAAAGCACAAAATACTTGACCAGACTAATCACTGTTGTAGGAAAAAAGTTATACACTTTTAGGCACATGAGTCTGAAAATATGAAGTTTAACTGGATAATTGTTGGAATGATTAGAATTAAAACTAGTTTCATGGGAAAGTGGATGAATTACAAAGCTTCAAGCTTTTCAGCTGCAGAAACTTGGCCTATTCACCCAGGACATTTTAAGTGTTGTATGTTTTTTGCTCTTTAGGCATACTATTCCCTGAAGTTTAGGCATGGTCACATGGAGATGGAGGGCAAGGGGCATTGTAGTGTCCCCAAAGTAGAACAGGAAATGATTTTTTTTCTGTTTCTTTCCTGTCTCTTCTCTCATTCTGATAATATTGCAGGTGTAAGGGCTCTTTCATTCACCGTGTACAGTCTACATTACCACAGAAGTTTGAGAAAAGACATATTTCTTTGCCAAATGATTACCCTTAATATCAACTACTACATAATGCAGAAGGTAAGACTTCCTTTATTCTGCTGTGTCCTACCACAGAGGGAAGGCAGAGCTTTTGTTTAAATTACCCAAACTAAAATATGGATTTAAAATTGAGCTGCATTGTTTTTAGAGACCACTTTAATATGCTCAGTGTATAACCGATGTACACAGGATAGAAGCACAGATACTTGCTTCTGTTCTTTCAATTAACATTACAGGAAAACAGACATAAAAGTAGGAAAGATCTTAAAAAAAGAAGAGCTTAATTTCTCATACAATCATCTCTCTCATCTGTGAGGTTTTGTGAAAACCGCAGCTAAAGAATGTCTGTAACAGAATGGTTTTGCTCAGTTTAAAAAGTGTTTTTCTTTGTTGGCATTCAATGGTTTTACAAGGGGAAAATAATGAAAGCAAATAAAACCTGTAACCATCCCCGTGGGACAGAAGTCAAAGGAGAGAAAGATGATTTCTTTGAGCCACAATAGACAGGTCTTAACACAGTAAGGCATTCCAGAGACTGCATTAAGGACTGTCAAACTTACCTCACTAGCACCAATTAACTAGGAGATAGGGGGATCTTAGAGTTTGGATCAAAGCCTTTCTTGTTCAGATGAAAGATCTCATCAGCTTTGAAAGAAAGCTCCAGATGCCTACGGGAAAATAAATAAATAAGAGAAAATCCTTCTTCCATTCAGTTTGTTTTTCAGCAAAAGCTGAATTACTTTGTCAAGGAAAACAAAATAACTTCCCAGCTGGAGAATGTGTCTGATGTTTCATTTTAAAACAACACCCACTCAGGAAGGTGGTAACCAACTTAGAGGCACTGTTTGATCCTTTCCCAAGATGACATGCTTTTTGAGGAAGAGCAATATTAAATCATCCTCTCTAATCAGTTCTCCATGTAAGAAGCAGCAATTTGAAAGCAACAAAACAAAATAAAGCCAAACAACAAACTGCGCTCTTGTACTTCATACAAGGACGTCATGACATCAGCATGTAGTGCATGATACAGCAAGCCACATCCAGGAATAGAGACCTTACTGTGCTGCAACTTAGTAAAAAGGCTGCAGCAGTTATCAACCAAATTGGTTTAATAGTGTGCCATAAAAAAAGTTATGTGAATAATAAATTCAAATAGATTTGATACATTACTGGCTCAGAAAAACTTACCGGAAAACAGTATCTGACACCACGTTCATAGCCTCATCTATTTTAGAGAGCACATAGATGAGCTGATAGCTTTAGAGATTAATACAAGCAAGTGCTCCATTGCTAGCAGGGAACAGACATATTAGGGAACACAAAAGAAATGCAGTCCAACACATGACAGACTTTGTTTTGGGGACTGAAAAGTCACACTTAGTGAGTTTTTTGTCAGGGTAAGGCTGCAATATGGACTCATTTTCTGTTTGCTTGTGGTAAGCTTTCAGGCAGTGTGAACATTTCTTTATATGGTGCTACTGCCACTCGCTGTGATGGTTTGGGTGCTCCCACACACACACTTTGTAAAATCACCCAGACTAGACTCAGCCACTCTGGAAATTGAATGAAGCTTTATATTTACAGCTTAGCACAATATACAAGCAGATATTTACAATATATACAGTTATATACAGAAATATACAAGGTAAAAGGTAATACAGAAACAAAACAGCCCTCCCAGAAACCTGAGTCCCCAGGAGGGGCTCTCAACCACCCTTCCACCTTCCTCCCACTCCTCTACCTTAGCCCAGATCTTGCCTTATGTTTAAGGTAGTTTTGAGGGTCGGCCGGGGGGGGCTAGGAAGCAGATGGATTAGTTGCACAGATGACAGGTTAGGGTAGAGAGAAAAGTTCATCCCAAAGCCCAGACGGCAACTCTGTTTTCTATGTTTGTGTTCTTGTTGTTATACATCTCTGCAAGCCTATGAGTGCAGTAGACATCACCATTGTTTCCTTTTCACAGCCTGTAATCTAATTCTTCTCACCAAAACATTCTAGCTAGGCTCAAACTAGCACACACTTGTGTTTGCTACGATTTAAAATTACAGAAGCAGAAGCAAAAAAAAATTCCAGCCTCTTAAATACCAAAATGGATGAATTATCTTATAAATAAAAAGGCCCATAAAACACCAGACTTGGAAATATTCATATCACTATTCTGCTGTAAACAAACCACTTGACTGAGAAAAATAAATGTATGAATTTAGGGGAGAACTACAGCAGGAATCAATGAGCATTTGTTCCCTTTGGAAACCAAGGTGGATAAACAGGCTTAGTCATCTCTGTCCCAAGAGAGTCTCAAAGCATGCATTTTTTTTTTCAATGTAAAGTGCAAAGAATGGCATTGCATTTTGAATTCCATTTTAAAACTAATTAAAGGTTTGATTGTGCCACTTTCTCTGTGTTGGAATGCACTTCAATACGAACTCAGTTGAAGGCATGTGCTCAAGGAGAACTTAACATCGTTAAGTATGGTTTTTATACGCTTTGCTGGATCTGGGCCAAAATGTATAGAGTGTATTACTTATCTTGCAAGTGAATGACAAAAAAAAATAATGTTACCTAGGCAATTAATGAAATGGATTTACTCCTGATCTAGATTGCTATATCTCAGAGCAGCCTCCCTTCTCACTTAAATTAAATGTGCTGGTTATTTAAGTCAGATGTGAAGGGTTATATGGAAGATTGCAGATTTTGTTTACAGAGGTGACAAAATAACATCATAAAAATATATCTGGAGGCCAGGTTAACTCATGAGGATGATTTAAAATCTGGCTTGATATAATTTTTTTGCTGTCCACACCATATTTTTGTTTGTTATTCTGTTTCAGTTTAATTTCTTTTGTGAGCATTGTTTGCTGGCTATTTCTGATTGCAAGCAAAGAGCAAAAAGTGCAAGACCCTGATCCCAGTTTACCAACAAGGCTTCCTATGAGCACCTATTTGCCAATCGTGTGCCTAAAACGCTCTGTTAAATAAATATCTCATGCCCCCATGTGGTTAAATTGAGTGACTGCCGAATAACTCCTTTGGAGTTGCTTTTCGGCTTCTTTTTAATTGCGTACAGCATTGCATGCTCAAAGGAATATCAATTACCAAACTGCATAGCAGCCTAAATTCAGGTGTTTATCCAACAATGAAGGTCTGCGCATAGGTAAAATCTAGAAAATGCTGAGATCTTTTCGGTGCTACCACAGCCCAACCCAGAGCAGAGTGCACAAAAAAATCTGACCCCCCCAAAAAAACCCCAAAGCAAAGCAAAACAGAAAACAACCCCAAGAAAACAAACTTCATGGAAATCACAGTAGGCATTGCAGTGATCAGTGTTTAGGAAGGCACTATATAAAACCTGTCTGTCAATGTCTAAGCACCTTAGGGGTTTAGGTGTGGTTTAATTAAAAACACACCCTGAAAATACCATCTTGCAATCTCCATCAGTAGACTTAGTGTCAAAGATTGGGACGTGTGAGCTTTTCTCCTAGACAAATGTCCTATATTAGGAATCTTGGCCAAGGAGATATTGAGATAGATTTTCTTAGTATATTTCTTCAGTCTGAGGAATGAGATTTTTTAATGTATTTCTTCAGACTGAGGAATAAGATTATGCATCACACCCAGCACCTTGTTTCTTACAACAAAATGAATTTAGAAAATTCCCCATATGTGACTGCCCCTATGACTCTGTATTAGAATTGGGGATAACTCAGTATCCATAATAAAACTCCTGTCCAATAATTTGTGTTCATCTAAACCCACAGTCCTGCAGACATGTCTATTATGTACCCGTTACTCTGCACAGGGAACCTGGGGATCAGTTTCTCTTGGCATAGCAAAAAGCACTGCAAGTTGTACTGAAAGATATTAGTAGAGACACCGAGATTTTCTAAATGCCAAGGTCAGTTACTTCAAACAAAAGCAGGATCAGTTTCTTTTGGCATGGCAAAAAGCACTGAAAGTTAGACTGAAAGATGTTAGTAGAGACACTGAGATTTTCTAAATGCGAAGGTCAGTTACTTCAAGCAAAATCAAAAGCTTCTGGGCATCCTCTGCCTCTTTATTCAAATGTTTTTAACTCTCCTAAGCAGCTCCTCAGCACTGCTGCCAAGTTTGTGATGCCTCTGCTCTCAGAGCTTGGGGTACAACGGGTAGATTATCCAACTGAGTTGACTGTTAGACAGTTACATTTATTTATCTACACAAGGAACTGACACAGTTACCTGTGGAGCAGAAAATGTCTGTGATGCTACCAGCAGCCTAGCAGATGACACCTACCATGCTCATCCCCTTTTGCTGTCATTACCTCCCTGTCACACTCACAACGAATCAAATTAACCGTTGAGTCCATCTGTTCTTAACCAAAATCCACAGCATGGCATTAGGGTAAGATCAAGCCCAAGACCTGCCTCAGGCCTGGTGCCTGCCTGTGATGTACCACGCTGACCTTCCCTCACTCTTCTCTTACAGTGACATCCCGTGCAAGAGGCTGGTGAGATAAACTTTAATTGAGAAATCAATATACACCAGGGGAGCAAGGAAAAGAAAATCTGTGAAAATGAGAATCATACAGCTGTTTGTCATACAGAGATGGGAAATTGGTAGTCATTATGCCCTCCTGCCTTCGGGCAAACCGTTGCTAAATTAAACAGTCCTTTAAAGACACAAAGAGGCAGAAAAGGAGCTTCCTCTCTCTCATCTCAGCCTCTGGTAGCCTTCTCCTAAAGTATGATTTTATTTCCTACAAAGAACAACTGAAAGAGTATAAGGAACTGTATGATAGGACTAGGTGACTGCTATAAATATCTCCAGTGATGCAGTGTTGTAAATAGAAAAATAAACAGCTCACTACTGTAAAAAAGTTGCAGGACTGTAAATCCACCAGGGGATTGTGGTGATACCATAAATTACAAGAGCAAAGCTCAAGTGGCGTTATACAGCCACCACAATCTAGCCATGGAATTATAGCCCCATAACTCAAAATTTACTTTGTTCTTACACTTTATACAGCAAGGAACTGAGCTTTGGATTGATGTCCTGCACGCACTGTCCAGGTTGGCTCTTCTCCTGCTGATCTCTGCCTATTACTCTTTTCCTCCGCAGACAGTGCACGCAGCAATCCTTGTTCCTAGCACTTCCCTTACAATTTAGCAATTGTCACCAGAGTTCTTTTGCTATCAGGACTAAAACTCTTTCATTTTTGTCTCTAAGAAAGTCTGTGCAAGATTTAGGAAACTGAGTAGAAAATTAACTGACTTGGCACCTCATGAGAATTTTGAGGAAAAATACTGGTTTAACAGTGTTTTGAGGAACAGTGTTGTTACTGGTGGTAACTCCTAGCGGGATCAATAAATGTTCTTAAATTAGGGACACGCTGGGCAAGTTTTGAAATGTTCTCTTTAAAACAAAGTGAGGTTGCACACAGCTGTTTCAGTATATATGGGGCCCAAATTAGCACAGCAATTAAAGATGAGTAATCTTGTTTTTGTCTCTAGATCCTCCTAGTTGAAAATCACATATTTCTTCCTGTATTGAGGTGATACAATTTGTCTTCTCAGTGCCTTCTGGTTCTTCTATTCCATTTCTTCAAGGGCTTTCCCCATTCAGCTGCCCTGAGACATCACAGAGGACCTGCAGAGCAGTAGAATGGTCATGGACTCCAGTACACACTTGGACTACCATTTCCAGTCACAGAATCAATCAGGTTGGAAAAGACCTTCAAGACCATCAAGTCCAACCTATCACCCAACATTATCTAATCAGCTAAATCACTGCACCAAGTCCCACATCCTGTCTCTTTTAAAATACTTCCAGGAACAGAGACTCCACCACCTCCCTGGGCAACCCATTCCAATGCCAATCACTCTTTCTGTGAAGAACTTCTTCCTAACAACCAGCCTAAACCTCCCCTGGTACAGCTTGAGACTGTGTCCCCTTGTTCTGTCTGTTGCCTGAGAGAACAAACCAACTCCCACCTGGCCACAACTTCTTTTCAGGTAGTTGTAGACACTGATAAGGTTCCCCTTGAGCCTCCTCTTCTCCAAGCTAAACAACCCCAGCTCCCATTATCCTCCCATTCAAAACCCGTAGTCCCATCATAAGGATCAGATCTGCACGAGAATCTGTCCCCTGTGGTGGAAAGTGCTGGAGAAGAGTGACTTTTTCTTTTTTTTTTACAAGACCATTGAAACTTCAGTGGTAAAGCAGCCAAGCTGCCCAGCTAGCCTAGCACATTATCTCAAGAAATAGTACCATATTTGAAAGAAGCTGCACAAAAGCTGCCATAATCAGACAACTTTCTGCATTGTTAATCTTGCCTGTATTCAGTCAAGACGGTACCTCTCTTCCTGACTTCTACTTCAATCAGCTGAGAAGCCTTTGATCCTCTCCCTGGGATGTGGCCTTGGCAGGAGGCTTGTTCAATGGTTTCTTAGCTCCTGGCAGATTCTCATTTCTTTCCTAGGTGATGTGACAGTAAAGGAGTCTATCAAGCCTTTTTCTGACTTCAGCCTATTTGGTCAACAGTAACAGGAACCAACGGGAGATGACACACCTTTGGAGGTAGTAAAGAGTGTCAGGCTACCTCTCAGTGCCTTGGTTTGTCAGGAGCGGGCACAACCCTGACCCTGATAAGGCACTTAGTGCCATGGTCTAGTTGATTGGACAGGGCTGGGTGCTAGGTTGGACTAGATGATCTTGGAGGTCTCTTCCAACCTAGTTGATTCTATGATTCTATTATATGCATGTCTGAAATGAGGCAGAATTTCACCTCCTCTCTTCCCATGCTCATAGTGTTGGGACAGGAACCTTTTGAGCTAGATTGTGAATTATTACCATGCAAGCATCAAAAGTAACTCCCAGTCATGAGCTGCGGCCCCAGGGTGGTGGCTGTGCTGCTTCACATTCCCTGTCACTTTTCCACAATGTGAAGAGATTTTACAGGCCTCGTGGCTAACACTCACCTCAAGGCTAAGCAATGGTACAGTCATCTCCTTCACCACAGGCAGAGTTCAGTGCTTCCCAGTGGAATGCTGCTTCCCAGTCAAGGATACTGTCTGATGTCACTGTCAAAAAACAGCAAAGAGGAAGAGAACAGATTTTGTAAAGCTCCATTAAGAAAAAAGAGAGAAATGTTTTGTTGCCAATAAGCTGGACCTGCTTCTCTAGCTTTGTCAGTAAAATACTTGCCTCCCTCCAGGAAATAGAGGTGGTTTCCTTTCATTTTTTTTTCCACTCCTAAATTGCCTACATTTTTTCCTAACGTGAAAATCAGACCCTGCAACCCACAATTCAGCTAAAAAAATAGTGTAATCTTCGTGGTCCTCATTGTTTATACAAAAGGCATAGGGGAACTATTAAATGAGCATAATATCTCTAGAAAAAAATCATCCTGGAAAAGAGGAGAGCAAGGAATGAAGGCATCTATAACTAACACAGATTCCAAACTGAAAAAGGGAAGGAGGGACACGGAATAATGAATCTGCGAAGGGTCCCTTGGTTAATAGTTAACTTGAATAAAAGCTGCTAATGATTTTTTAAAGTCCTGAAGGAGTTTTTAGGACATAATTTAATGTTGTATTTTTTTTTTCCTCGTGCACTTTCCATTGCTGCCTGTGGACCCTAAATTTAATCAGATTTCTCATTCTTCTAAGATTTTATGAAGTCTTCCTTGATTTGCAGCCAACCAAAGCACTTTTAATAATGTATGGTAAAAGGGTTTAATTTTTAATAGACGAGAATGGGCTGGAGATTCTACACGCTGTAGTAGATTGGTAACTACAGCATTACACTCTGCAGAGTAGTTAGTAAAAAAAAAAAAAAGAAGAATGTATTTATATACCAAATGTTATTGAAAACATGTTTATTTTATTACTAACACGAATGTATAATTGAAGAACCTGTCCAACCCCAAAATTACTGTTCACACCTTATTTACCAAGAAGATAGAGTTGTTTCCAGCTTGTTACCATAATAACTCAAGCCTCTCACTATTTTCTGTCTCTCACGCTGTTCTGCTGCTCAAAAAGCACAAGGTAAAAATGACAATAAGAAACCCCCCAACTACTAAAATGTGAAGTTTCACATTCATATCCTGGATTCAGCTAATCAAGGTGGAAAATATCTTCTAACACCAGAGACCGATTCATAGGCATCGGCCTTAAAATAGGATTATTGCACCTTGACATTTATGTGCATTTGTCCTTTGTTTACTACTACCTAGCCAGCAGGAAAGCTCAGAGCTACATGTAGATGAAAATCTGGTTTAAAACTGAAGGTCTAGTTCTGCAAATCAGAGAAGGCTGTTTCATAAAGGTTGTTTTTCCTTATCAAGTACACAAAGGGGACTTTCATAGTAAGTTCTCCTGTTCTTCTGTAAAATCCCCGAAGCCAAGCTAATGCCTTGTTGCTAAAGGTAGAAATTGTCATTGTGTCCACAGTAATTGTACAGATGTTGAGGTTTTATACCAGTGGCTTTTCAGCAGAGTCATTCCTGATTTAGTTTTGGTTTCCTAATGAAGTGAGGCTGTGGCTGTTTGAGCTAGATTTCTAGCTCAGACTTAAAAATGAGCAACAGAGAAACTAAGAAGTGGAAGAGTATTGGAGTCTCTGAGTGGAGAGGTGAACATTCCAGGGATAGGCCACAAAAGAGCAATGATGGGTAAGTTAATATCATTTCATCGGAGCATCAAAAGCTTTATGGCTGGAATCCCAGCTTCTATCTCCTCCTTTTGCTGCTTCTGCTGTGCCTGCTGCTATCTTCCCCTGCCCCTGTTTCGGCTGCTGCTTTCGCTGCTTTTCCACTGCTTGACCCCATCCCCATCATCTCTAAGGGTACTACATTCTGTAATGGTTTATTCTGCCTATACTGTTACATTTAGTTTACACTGTAAAATTACTAGTTCATTTTTCTGGCTTTCCAAATTCTGACTTGTAGTGAATTCACTTTCTCTCTGGGGCAGGTTTATAATAAGTTATCGGGGGGAAGATCCGCTCTAACCCATCACAGAGGCAAATATGTGTTTCTATGTGTGTAAGAGTGTGCCTGTCAGTCACCCTTGATAGCTTTCAAGTCTAGAAGCCAAGTTCAGTTGAATTCAGTAGGTAGAGGTCCCACTCAAATTCCACGTTGTGGTAACAGGCGTGGCAGTAGAGGAGACATGCTGCTCACATAGCAATCCTGCAGGAAAGGCAATTCTTGCTAGACCTCAGAGGATACACACTGCCGTTTACTCTTCAGTCACAAAGTCATGGGAAAACAAGCATCAATGGTCCCCCTGACCTCTGAAATATTTATTGCCAGTTCAAAAGGGACACCAGGACTACATCCTGGAGACTCAGGGGTGATCTCATTGCTGTCTACAACTACCTGAAGGGAGGCTGTAGCTAGGTGGGGGTTGGTCTCTTCTCCCAGGCAACCAGCAACAGAACAAAGGGACACAGTCTCAAGTTGTGCCAGGGGAGGTCTAGGCTGGATGTTAGGAGGAAGTTCTTGTCAGAGAGAGTGATTGGCATTGGAATGGGCTGCCCAGGGAGGTGGTGGAGTTACTGTCCCTGGAGGTGTTCAAGAAAAGCCTGGATGAGGCACTTAGTGCCATGGTCTAGTTGATTGGATAGGGCTGGGTGCTAGGTTGGACTGGATGATCTTGGAGGTCTCTTCCAACCTGGCTGATTCTATTTTGTTCTATTCTATCCATACACCATGTCAGGATACTGAGTGCTGTGGAGGTATGACTGCTTAGATCCATATATATTCCAAGCAAATGCTCCTTGGATTGTGCACCAGAACCAAAGCACAGCACAGCAAAGGCAGCACAACCTACTGCATACCATAGGAATGGGTGAAAAATGAACAGAATTGCTTGCCAATTAAAAAAAAATATGCATTTAAGTCTTCTTACTTCAGAATGAGCCACAGAATAGGCAGTAATGGCAAAATTAATCTATTATGAATGATTTATCATTATGGATGTGAGTAGATACTTACTGATGGCATGAGTCAGAGAACATGCAATCACAGTATCACACAGTATCACAGTATC
>WAAF01003024.1:18285-31563 GCA_013400475.1 Tricholaema leucomelas
GAGCAGGCTGCTCAAGGCCTCATCCAGCCTGGCCTTGAACACCTCCAGGGAGGAAGCATCCACAACCTCCCTGGGCAACCTGTGCCAGTGTCTCACCACCCTCACTGTAAAGAACTTCCTCCTAACATCCAGTCTAAATCTCCCCTCTGCCAGTTCAAACCCATTCCCCCTCGTCCTGACATTACCAGACCTTGTCAGTAGTCCCTCCCCAGCCTTCCTTTAGGCTCCCTTCAGAGCCCTTCTTTTTACTGTGCATCAGTTAAACCATGTTAGTGTTCTTTCAATTGCACCTCTTGAAGCATTACTACCTCACTCATCATCACACGAATGTTGCTGTGTCCTAACTAGGTCATTACTTAACTTCATTATGAGTGTGTGTAGTGACCTTGGATGTGCTACTGGAATTCAGAAAGAACATCAGGCACATGCCATCTTACATAGCAACTAGGAAAGAAGCTGGGGGAGGACAGGTAGGCAAACATTTCCACCAATTACAGTTTCTCTGCAAATATTTGCATGTCCTTCAATCCATCAGTCATGCCCTTAGGGGACTGGAGGGCATGGCTTATGAGGAGAGGCTGAGGGACCTGGGGCTGCCTAGTCTGGAGAAGAGAAGACTGAGAGGGGATTTGATAAATGTTTGTAAGTATCTGAAGGCTGCCAGGAGTGGGGGGACAGGCTCTGCTCACTGCTGCCTGGGATAGGACAAGGAGCAATGGGTGTAAGTTGCAGCAAAAGAGGTTCTGCCTCAACACAAGGGGGAACTTCTTTACTGTGAGGGTCCCAGAGCACTGGCACAGGCTGCCCAGGGAGGTGGTGGAGTCTCCTTCTCTGGAGCCTTTCCAGGCCTGTCTGGATGTGTTGCTGTGTGACCTGTGTTAGATAGGATTGTCCTGCTCTGGCAGGGGGATTTGGCATGAGGAGGAATTTTTTCCCTGTGAGGGTGAAAGAACTCTGGAATAGACTGCCCAGGGGGATTGTGGACTCTCCTCTGGAGATATTCAAACCCTGCCTGGATATGTTCCTGTGTGATCTGGTCTAGGAGATCCTGCTCTGGCAGGGGAGTTGGCCTGGATGAGCTTTCGAGATCCCTTCCAGCCCCTGACATTCTGTGATTCTGTGATTCTGTGAAGTGAGACAAAACCCACAGTGTGAGTTATATCACATATACATCCTAATGCAATGTTTTTAATCTCTGCCTTCTAGTCCGGAGGGGTTCCATTATTATTATCTGAGTTGTTGGAGGTGGGAAGATTCAGGCTGGAGGTGAGGAGGAAGTTGTTGAGCATGAAAGTGGTGAGAGGCTGGAATGGGTTGCCCAGGGAGGTGTTTAAGGCCAGGCTGGATGAGGCTGTGAGCAGCCTGCTCTAGGGTAGGGTGTCCCTGCCCATGGCAGGGGGTTGGAAGTAGATGATCCTTGTGGTCCCTTCCAGCCCTAACTGATTCTGTCATTCTATGGCCCTCCTCTGGACTCGCTCCAGCAGTACTTCTGTTGGCACTGCTCTCCACACGGGCGACTGAGGTGCAGGAAGCCAGTGACCTGCCTGAGTAGTATGGACAGGAAATGAACTGAGCCTCCAGAGAATAGAATAGAATAGAATCAACCAGGTTGGAAGAGACCTCCAAGATCATCCAGTCCAACCTAGCACCCAGCCCTATCCAGTCAACCAGACCATGGCACTAAGTGCCTCATCCAGCCTTTTCCTGAACACCTCCAGGGACGGTGACTCCACCACCTCCCTGGGCAGCCCATTCCAATGCCAATCACTCTCTCTGGCAACAACTTCCTCCTAACATCCAGCCTATACTTCCCCTGGCACAGAGCTCCACAACAAATCTGTCATCACAGGCTCATCTATTTGCCCTGTGCCATGATGCTTGTTGTGAAGTAAAATACCTTCCTCTGCTCCTCCGGGAATCTAACTTTGTGTACTGAATAGATGAAACAGTGAAAGCAGGAACAGGAATGGTTTTCTTTCCCTTTTAAGAGTCTGCAGACTAATTTGTTCTGTGTTTGTATTTCACTTTTCCCTATTACCTTCCACATCTTTTGTGTTTTATTCCCTGTCTAAAGCAGGCTGTCTCTTTCACATGTCATTCTTTCTTAACAACATAAGACTTGGCATAATCCTCCCTCTGGATGCTTTCTGTGGCGTAATTACGTTATCTTTGTTGTTATTGATTTTTGTTGCTAGGGGATGATGTCGTGCCACTTCTGGACCACTCTTCTTTGCAATTCAGCTACATTCCTTTAATTCTTAAAGATTTTTCTCCTGAGAACACTGAGTGCCAAGTTCTGAAGTCATACAAAAATACCATCAATCCTAGAGGATGATTTCGGCTGAGGAAAGATTTCCAGATTTAATCATAAAACAGGAGAGCAGAGAGCAATTGGGAGGTATGGGAGAGAAGGGCAACGAGGCTGGTGAGAGGCCTCGAGCACAGCCCTACGAGGAGAGGCTGAGGGAGCTGGGATTGTTTAGCCTGGAGAAGAGGAGGCTCAGGGCAGACCTTATTGCTGTCTACAACTACCTGAGGGGTGGTTGTAGCCAGGGGGAGGTTGCTCTCTTCTCTCAGGCAGCCAGCACCAGAACAAGAGGACACAGCCTCAGGCTGCACCGGGGGAAGTTTAGGCTTGAGGTGAGGAGAAAGTTCTGCACTGAGAGAGTCATTGGCTACTGGAATGGGCTGCCCAGGGAGGTGGTGGAGTCGCCGTCCCTGGAGCTGTTCAAGGCAGGATTGGACGTGGCACTTGGTGCCATGGTCTAGCCTTGAGCTCTGTGCTAACGGCTTGGACTTGATGATCTGTGAGGTCTCTTCCAACCTTGGTGATACTGTGAGACTGTCATACTGTATTCTGATCTCAGCTGCTCCTTTCTGGGGGGAGAACTTGGTCAATGATTTTTTGATTTTTTTCTTCAGCCCTTCTGTATTGTTCCAAACCAAAATGTTATAGGATTTCCTTCTCAGTTGCTGTGGCCGTTTGAACTAGACACCAAGCTCGGACATAAAATAAATCAGAACAGAGAAACTTGTAAGTGGAAGCTCTGAGTGGAGAGGTGAACATTGTAGGGCCAGGCCATAGAATGGCAACAATAGATAAGTTAATATCATTTCATTGGAGTATCAGAAGCTTTATGTCTGGAAGCACAGCTTGGACCTTCCCTTTGCTGCTGCACCTGCTGCTATCTTTCCCTGCTGCTGTTTCGGCTGCTGCTGCTTTTGCTGCTTCACCTCCGCTTGACTCATTCCCCATCTTCCTCAAGGTTATTATATTTCCATACTACTCTCCTTCTACTGTCATATTTACTGTTGTGCTAGTTTGAAGCTAGCTAGAATGTTTTGGTGAGAAGAACTAAATCACAGGCTGTGAAAGGAAAACAATGATGATGTCTACTTCCCTCATAGGCTTGCTGAGATGTATAGGAGCAAGAAATAAAACCACAGATAACCACTCTCACTGGGGCTGCTGGCTGAGCTGCATCTCTTCTAACCTCACTCTCCGTCTCTTTTCTAATCTACTTTGCTTCCTAACCCCCTGGCCAAGCCTCCATTCTTCCTTGGGACTGGGGTAAGGTTGAGAGGGGTAGGCGGAAGATGAAGTGGCAGTTGAGAGCCCCTCCTGGGGACTCAGGTTTCTGGGAGGGCTGTTGTGTGTCTGTATTACCTTTCACCTTGTCTATCTCTGTCTATAACTGTACATACTGTAACTATCTGCTTGTACATTGTGCCAGCTGTAAATATAAGCTTCATTCAATTTCCAGAGCTGGCTGAGTCTAGTCTGGGTGATTTACAGTGTGGGGGGTCAGGGAACACCCAAACCATCACAACTGTAAACTCCAAGAAATACAATTTTGTTTTTCCTGACTTTCCAAACCTCCATGGTGTACTGAGTCTACTCTACCGGGGGAGGGATGCACCCTAACCCAGGACAGTTGCACATTTCTTTGTCCCACAATTTTGTTTGGGTTTTTTTGTTTGTGATTTTGTGTGTTTGAAGGAGAGGGGCTTGGGTTGGGATTTTGTTTGTTTGTTTGTTTGTGGTTTATATTTTGTTGGTTTGGTTGTTTTCTTGAACTACATAAACTATTTTTACTCTTCACTGAGTTTCTTCTTTGGTATGGTTTGTTTATTGAATCTGCACTACATTTTCTCTGTAAAACAGAAGTTTTGTTCCACCCAGTGAAGGGGATGATGCAGAACTTTTAAGATTTTAGTATCAGCAGAAATAAAAGGGAAGGGAGAAATAGCTGAAGAAGACTCCTTAAAACAAAACTGCTTCCCTTAATAAAAATGGGATTTGTTTGGGTTTTTTTCTGGTGTGTCTGTTTGGTTGATTTTTTTAAGGGAACTTGAGAGTCATAGAATCATAGAATCAACCAGGTTGGAAGAGACCTCCAAGCTCATCCAGTCCAACCTAGCACCCAGCCCTAGCCAATCAACCAGACCATGGCACTAAGTGCCCCAGCCAGGCTTTGCTTCAACACCTCCAGGGATGGTGACTCCACCACCTCCCTGGGCAGCCCATTCCAATGCCAATCACTTTCTCTGCCAACAACTTCCTCCTAACATCCAGCCTAGACCTCCCCTGGCACAACTTGAGACTGTGTCCCCTTGTTCTGCTGCTGGTTGTCTGGGAGAAGAGACCAACCCCAGCTGGCTACAGCCTCCCTTCAGATAGTTGTAGACAGCAATGAGCTCTGCCTTGAGCCTCTTCTGCAAGCTGCACACCCCCAGCTCCCTCAGCCTCTCCTCTCTGTGCTCCAGATCCCTCACCAGCTTCAAGAGTGTTACATGCTGTGCTTCTGGCTAAGATTTTCATATGCTCTTGGTGTAAAATCTGTAGATTCAGACTTCCTGGATAAATGCTGATGCTTTTACAGCAGCATTTTAAAACCTAAGTGCTTTGACTTTTGCCTGCCTACCTCTCTTAATTATGAAAACAGGCAGCTCTGCTCCTGTGGCCCACAAATGGTCATCTGCTTATCTGGGAAGAGCTGGGTATGCAGACTCTGCAGAACACTACTGTGGTTCCTCTGGCAGCATGGAAATAGAACAAGATGTAATAATAGACTACTTTAAAGGGTTTTAAACACATTGCTTTAGTGAATTTTCACTCTTGCTTGCTTTCATTGCATGAGGCTTTCAGACTCCATGCAGGACACAGTCATTTTAACACTTGAAATTCTGGAATGTGACATGTGGCAGAGAGTGGAAGATCTTTTTCCAAAGCTTTTTTGTTTTTCTTTTTTTTTTCATTTGCCCTTGCCATTGGAGTGTTACAGAAGTGCCTCTGGAAGAGATTCTCACAGCTGTGTTCCTTTGATTGCAAGAAACGTCCAAATTGTAGCAAATCTGGCATCAATAATATTTAGAATCATAGAATGGTTTAGGTTGGAAGGGACCTCAAGGATCATCCAGCTCCAACCCTCTGCCATAGGCAGGGACACCTCCCACTAGAGCAGGTTGCTCAAGGCCTCATCCAGCCTGGCCTTAAACACCTCCAGGGAGGAAGCATCCACAACCTCCCTGGGCAACCTGTGCCAGTGTCTCACCACCCTCACTGTAAAGAACTTCCTCCTCACATCCAGTCTAAATCTCCCCTCTGCCAGCTTAAACCCATTCCCCCTCGTCCTGACATTCCCAGACCTTGTCAATAGTCCCTCCCCAGCCTTCCTGTAGGCTCCCTTCAGATACTGCAAAGCCACTCTAAGGTCTCCTCCAAGCCTTCTCTTCTCCAGGCTGCAGAGCCCCAACTCTCTCAGCCTGTCCTCATAGCAGAGCTGCTGCAGCCCTCTGATCATCTTCGTGGCTCTCCTCTGGACTGGCTCCAGCAGTTCCATGTCCGTCTACAGCTGTGTTCCTGAGCTGATCTGTGAGACATCCAGCTCTTCCTTTGCCTTAGACTACTTTTCTTAGAAGAAATTCCTTCACAGAATCACAGAAACATTTTTCTTTTTCAAAAACTCATAAGGCTGAACTCTCTTTTTCACTTACAACCTCACTGTGGTAGTGCAGCCATCTGTTATGAATCATACACAGAATCACAGAATTATTGAAGCTGGAACAGACCTCTGAGATCATCAAGTGCATCCTATGACCTAACATCACCACACTGAATAGGCCATGTCACTAAGTGTCACATCCAATCTGTCCCTAAACACCTCCAGGGACAGCAACTTCACCACCTCCCAAGTTGGTCCCTTCCAGTGTCTAATTACTCTTTCCATGAGAAAGTGCTTCCTAACATCCAACTGTCCTGGTAGGACATAAATCCTACCAGGCCGTTTTAACCCTTGCTCTACTCCTCCTGTTTCAGGTCTGGGAGTAGATGAGCAAACGTTGGGCTTTGGTCCCAGCGAAACCTTGAGGACTGGGAGCTTAGCACCTGAGGGGTGGTTGTAGCCAGGAGGAGGTTGCTCTCTTCTCTCAGGCAGCCAGCACCAGAACAAGAGGACACAGCCTCAAGCTGCACCAGGGGAAATTTAGGCTTGAGGTGAGGAGAAAGTTCTTCAGTGAGAGAGTCATTGGCTACTGGAATGGGCTGCCCAGGGAGGTGGTGGAGTCGCCGTCCCTGGAGCTGTTCAAGGCAGGATTGGACGTGGCACTTGGTGCCATGGTCTAGCCTTGAGCTCTGTGGTGAAGGGTTGGACTTGATGATCTGTGAGGTCTCTTCCAACCCTGGTGATACTGTGAGACTGTGAGACTGTGTCAGGTACCTTGTGTGTGGTCACACGAGGCACGGAGCTTTGAATTCATTGGCCAGAACAATGATGCCAGTGCCTATTGGCCAGGCTCATTTTCAAATGATGTATTTGATGGGGAGTGATTTAGAAACCACCTTCCTGCACTGAGCCTCCACCATGAGGAGCACCCCATTTGTGGCTTGTTAACTAGGAATCATGGTGGTCACAGGTTTGCAGCTTGCAGCAGCAGTTTAACAGCAACTCAGTTCTTCTCTCCTTCCCTCTGCCTGGAACATTGCATATTTTACCCTAGGATCATAATCATGAGTTTTGGAAACATCTTTGTACAGATTTACTCAGGGACCAAAGCACCATGAGTGCATCTGCTGAAGTTACTGCTAAGGCTCCATAGGCAGAATTAGAATCTTCCTGTTCTAGTATTCCTATTTTTCAAGTTCCAATTGCTCAAACTGTTTAATTCCATGTTTATACTACCCTTGGTGCAGTTACCTCCTGTTGAACAAAACCCCAAAGAATCTCAGGGAATTTTCCTGAATTGGTGAATATTAATTAAAATATTACTCATACATAAATGAATAAGCATAATTCATAACTGATTATTAATTTCAACACATCAACCTAAACCTTCCCTTGCACAGCTTCAGGCCATGCCCTCTTGTCTTGCCACAAGTTGCCTGGAAGAAGAGCCTGACCCCCACCTTACTATGACTTCCCTTCAGGTAGTTGTAGAGTGTGATAAGGTCCCCCCTGAGCCTCTTCTTCTCCATGCTAAACACCCTAAGCTCCCTCAGCCTCTCCTCACAAGGCTTTTCCTCCAGCCCCCTCCCCAGCCTCATCGTTCTCCTCTGGACCCACTCCAGCCCCTCAAGATCTCTCTTGCAGTGAGGGGCCCAGAGCTGCACACAGTGCTGGAGGTGAGGCCTCACCAGTGCTGAGCACAGGGCAGAATTGCATCCCTGGTCCTGCTGGCCACATGGTCCTGATACAGACCAAGATGCAACTGGCCTTCTGTGCCACCTGGGCACACAGCTGACTCATGCTCAGCTGTCACCCAGCACCACCAGCTCCCTCTCTGCCAGGCCACTCTCCAGCCTGTAGTGCTGCGTGGGGTTATTGTGGCTAGAGTGCATGGCCCTGCACTTGGCCTTGTTAAACCTCATACTGCTGGCCTCAGCCCATCCCATCCACCCAGCCTCTCCAGGTCACTCTGACACATCTTCCTGCTGGCAAAATTCCCAGATTGGAACTATTGGGCTGACAAGTTGCTCACCTGTGTCAGCCGATGGTGTGCAAAGACATCCCCAAGCATCTGGCTCCAATCTTTCCAAGGTGAGAACAGCTCTGCAGCAGACACACTCAGCACACAAAAGCCTCCCTGTGCCAGGGGGTGCGAGTGTGAGATTCCCAGCCACACAAAGTGAAGTCACACACCAGTTGCTGAAACAGCCTGCAGTGAGGATACACTCAGCTGCCTGAACATTACTGAGGCCAGCCAAACCACTCAGAATCTACTTCAGCACTTTCTGTTCCTGACAAGTTTCATCCTAACCAACTGAATAGTTTTTTTTCCTAGGTTTAACATAACAATCACATGAGAAATTTAAACACATGGGAGAGAATGAGGTGAGGCAGAAAGGGAGGTTATTCTTGCCCTGTACTCAACACTGTTCAGGCCACACCTTGAGTACTGCATCCAGTTCTGGGCTCCTCAATTCAAGAGAGATGTTGAGATACTGAAATGTATCCAGAGAAGGGTGATGAAGCTGATGAGAACCTGGAACACAAACCCTATAAAGAGAGGCTAAGGGAGCTGGGGATGTTCGGCCTGGAGAAGAGGAGGCTCTGGATTGATCTCATTGCTGTCTACAACTACCTTGAAGGGAGGTTGTAGCCAAGTGGAGGTTGGTCTCTTCTCCAAGACAACCAGCAACAGAACAAGGGGACACAGCCTCAAGTTGTGCTGGGGGAGGTATAGGCTGGATGTCAGGAGGGAGTTCTTGACAGAGAGAGTGATTGGCATTGGAATGGGCTGCCCAGGGAGGTGGTGGGGTTGCTGTCCCTGGAGGTGGTTAAGAAAAAAATGGATGAGGCACTTAATGCCATGGCCTAGTTGACTGGATAGGGCTGGGTGCTAGGTTGGACTGGATGATCCTGGAGGTCTCTTCCAAGCTGGCTGATTCTGTGATTTTATTTGTTGTAAATAATAAAGGGTAACAGTAACTACTGCATATTTAGAATCATAGAATGAACCAGGTTGGAAGAGACCTCCAAGATCATCCAGTCCAACCTAGCACCCAGTCCTAGACAATCATCTAGACCATGGCACTAGGTGCCTCATCCAGGCTCTTCTTGAACACTCCCAGGCACAGCAACTCCACCACCTCCCTGGGCAGCCCATTCCAATGCCAATCACTCTGACAACAACTTCCTCCTAACATCCAGCCTAGACCTCCCCTGGCACAACTTGAGCCTGTGTCCTGCCCTGCTTCTTTGTACAAAGAAGATCAAATCTGCTTTACTCACTCTCTTGTTTAGAAAGATCTTATTTGCTTCAGATCACCCTGGCAACATCAGCACAAATCTGCTGCTGAGACTAAAACTGAGTCTTTAATTAAGCCCTTTGAAACTGAACGTACACCCTGAACACTCTTGGTTATATATGTTACCCCTTACAGCTTAATTTACACTCATAGTTTACATAACAATAAGGAAGCTTTAAAATCTGAAATCTACATCCTCAGGTAATCCACTAAAAACACTTATTTACGGTGAAACAGCACAGAAGGGAATTACTAATAGCTTCCCTCTCCCAACTCCTGCTGCAGGCAACAAAACAATGGAATTAAATCTGCCTTTATGTACAGTCTAATGAGGTGATTCCAGGATTAGTGACTTTCTGACTCCTATGGCTAAAAGTACATAAAACCATTCAGTTCTGCAGTGTTGCATTTGTTTGCCTGCCACTGAGTCAGCCCAAGGTGTGTTTGGTGAGCTGGGAAGAAAGTGAGTAGAAGAGAAGGACTTAGGAGTCAAGGGAAGAACATATGGGAGAACTGGGTTTGACTGGGATTGCTGCATTTTACTGGAGTCAGGAGGACTGGCTGGGTGACAACTTGTCACAGACTTTGGTCATAACATTTAGATCTAAGAAAAGTACTCTCCCTGGTTCTGTGGAGACTGAGCAGAGGCATTTATTAGTGACTTTTAAAACAGTTATCAATCTCTTTTTTATGGCTTCTTTAGGAAGAACTATTGGTGTGATGGTAGGTGTTAGTAGAACCAGTCTGCTTTGCACAGGTTCCATACCAGTAGGTCAAAGAAGTCTACTCTGCTCTTGCCAGACCTCACTTGGAGTCCTTTGTGCAATTCTGGAGGCCCCAGCACAGGAAGGACATGGAAGTGTTGGAGTCAGTCCAGAGGAGGACACCAAGATGCTCTGAGGGCTGCAGCAGCTCTGCTATGAGGACAGGCTACAAGAATTGAGGCTTTGCAACCTGGAGAAGAGAATGCTTCAAGGAGAATGTATAGTGGCCCTCAAGTATCTGAAGGGGGTTACAGGAAGGATGGGGAGGGACTATTGACAAGGTCCTGTAATGACAGCACAAGGAGGAATGGGCTTGAACTGGCAGAGGGGAGATTCAAAGTAGAATGTTAGGAAGAAGCTGTTTGCAGTGAGGGTGGTGAGACATTGGCACAGGTTGCCCAAGGAGGTGTTCAAGGCCAGGTAAATGAGGCCTCAAGCAGCCTGCTCTAGTGGGAGGTGTCCCTGCCTATGGCAGGGGGTTGGAACTGGATGATCCTTGAGGTCTCTTCCAACCTAAACCATTCTATGATTCTATGATTTGACTGTTACTGCACAGCTTTTGTAATGTACAATAGTTTCAATGAAAGCTTTGCAAACCTATCTTACTCTTCACTGAAACAGACAAAGAATTTACTAAGGTATGTGGTATTGGCACTTGGATTATATTCCTGGACAACTGCTTTGAAGAACATACCTGCAGTCTCATCTAGACCCTCTGATGTGCTGTGTTGTAGAGGAGATGCATGCATAAGGACTTGTGTTTGGAAGTTACTTTGAAAAGAGAAGAATCCATGAAAACTACAAATGGTTTTCTTTTTACATTCTCAGCCACATGGCTGCAGTTGCCCAGCCCAAATCATGTTCCCATTTTGGTGGGATTTTATCAGTCCTTTTGTGAAATCCTGACTCTATGGGAAGTACTAAAATACTCTTGCCTGAGATGGAGAATGCCCAGAGGGACGTGGGGTTTCTTTTGTCTCTGCTCCTTTGAGCGCTTGAATCAGTTGGGGGTGTGCAGCCTGGAAAAGAGGAGGCTCAGGGCAGAGCTCATTGCTGTCTATAACTACCTGAAGGGAGGTTGTAGCCAGGTGGGGTTGGTCTCTTCTCCCAGACAACCAGCAACAGAACAAGGGGACACAGCCTCAAGTTATACTGGGGGAGGTCTAGGCTGGATGTTAGGAGGAAGTTGTTGGCAGAGAGAGTGATTGGCATTGGAATGGGCTGCCCAGGGAGGTGGTGGAGTCACTGTCCCTGGAGGTGTTCAAGCAAAGACTGGATGAGGCACTAAGTGCCATGGTCTGGTTGACTGGATAGGGCTGGGTGCTAGGTTGGGCTGGATGAGCTTGGAGGTCTCTTCCAACCTGGTTGATTCTACGATTCTACATGGAAGGCATTGGCCTAATCATCAAGTTTTCAAGCTCTTCTTCAATTTCTTACTGAGGAAAGGATTCAGTTGACTTATTTGAACTCAGAAAACAAAACAATATAAACCCAACCAACGAAACAAAAGCATGCACAAAAAAATCCAAATGAATAAAGCCAACAAATTAGAGGACTTGGCCTCATGTCTGATGTAATATTCCATTTCCTTTCACCTGAACTCTTTGTTTTACCATTTTACCATTCTCCTAACTGCACTAAAGAAGATGGAGAGGCCTTGTTTTCATAGAATCAAAGCTCATCCAGTTCCAAACCCGTGCCATAGGCAGGGACACCTCCCACTAGAACAAGTCACTCAAGGCCTCATCCAACCTGGCCTTAAACATCTCCACGGAGGGAGCAGCCACAACCTCCCTGGGCAACCTGTGCCAGTGTCTCACCACCCTCACTCAAAGAACCCTTTCATAACATCTACTCTGAATCTCCCCTCTCCCACTTTAAACCCATTACCCCTTGTGCTGTCATTACCAGACCTTGTCAATAGTCCCTCCCCAGCCTTCCTGTAGCACCCTTCATATTCTGGAAGGCCACTCTAAGGTCTCCTGAAAGCCTTCTCTTCTCCAGGCTGCAGAGCCCCAACTCTCTCAGCCTGTCCTCATAGCAGAGCTGCTGCAGCCCTCTGAGCATCTTCGTGGCCTCCTCTGGACTGGCTCCAGCAGTTCCATGTCCTTCTTGTGCTGGGGGCTCCAGAACTGCACACAGTACTCCAGGTGGGGTCTGAGGAGAGCAGAATAAGTGGGCAGAATATCCCTCCCTTGCCCTGCTGCCCACACTGCTCTTGCTGCAGCCCAGGAAACATTCATTTTTCTCCCCACAACAGCAAGTACATGTTACTAGCATGTAAAGAACTCAGTGGGGAAAGTGCTGTCAGCTTCTCTAAAAGCACAGACTACAAGCAGTTAGTCTAATGACTAATTTCTCGTAAGGACTTTTCAGACCTCTTTAGAGCTCTTTTATCTCTTCTGCTACAGAACTTAATGACATTTCCTGGCTCTAAGAGGATTCCAAAATGCCAAAGGATAAGTGGTGTTTCCTGCTGCCTTCCACACCCCAAGGGCAAGTAGAATTTGCCTCCCTGTTATTTGCATATATGAGTGCTTTTTGCAGTGGACAATAGATGACTTCTTTATCAGTATTTGTTAATTTAATTTGTTCCCCATTCAGGAATAAAATTGTAGTCCAAAGGAATGGAAAATGTGAAGTACCAGTTCCATTTTCTCCTGCTTTATTTTCAGACACACTTAGCTGACTTCAGGCTCTCCATTTTGAGGTCAGAGACCCAGGCATGAGCGAAGTCTCCTTCAGGCAATGCTCAATTCCAAAGAACAAGATTTGGAAAAAATGAGCTTTCTAGATCAACTACACCAAACAGCTTCATGAGCGCTACGGAAGAGCCTTGCCCTTTCCAATTCAAGTTACTATCTCTGATTCAAAAGGCCAGACAAATGCATGATTGTTCCATAGATATGTCTGCCTCAGTTGAATGTCACTGCTAATAGTGGAATGCTGTCAGTGTAGATATCCTGTAGCTCCTCTGAGGCAGATGCATTCCGTGCCAAATGCATTGGCAAACACGCAAGCACACACAAGCACACGCTCACGTTTGTGGGAAGCTCCCAAGCAGCAAGCTGCTTGCAAGTGTGAAGGATAGCTAAGGAAGTGGAGCACACAATAATCCTGGACAGCCCCAGCAGATGATGTTAGTGTAGATCACAGAATCATGGAATGGTTTAGGTTGGAAGGGACCTCAAGGATCATCCAGCTCCAACCCCCTGCCATAGGCAGGGACACCTCCCACTAGAGCAGGTTGCTCAAGGCCTCATCCAG
>WAAF01003025.1:0-35122 GCA_013400475.1 Tricholaema leucomelas
CATGAACAAAATTCTGAACAAGGGTCTACCTGACTTTTAGGTAGGATAACTCTCATGAGGGCTGTAGATAAAGCAGTAGAAGTACTACTTCCATTGCCTGTAATGTTACTGGTGAATACCACTGTAATGTTACTGGTAAAAGACTCCGGTACGTCAAAATCAATACAGNAGTAAAAGGTAATACAGAAATACAACATCCCTCCCAGAAACCTGAGTCCCCAGGAGGGGCTCTCAACTGCCCCTTCGCCTCCCCCCTACCCCTCTCAACCTTACCCCAGTCCCAAGGAAGACATGGAGGCTCAGCCAGGGGGGTTAGGAAGCAAAGTGGATTAGCCAAGGAAACAGAAGGTGTGATTAGGAGAGAGATGCAGCTCAGAGCTCAGCCAGCAGTAGAAGTGGTTATCTATGTTTTGACTTATATTTTTTTTTTATATCTCAGTGAGTCTATGAGGGAAGTAGACATCACCATTGTTTTCCTTTCACAGCATGTAATCTAATTCCTCTCACCAAAACATTCTAGCAAGCTTCAAACGAGCACACCACATTGTCTTATACTTCAGCTTCTGCACTAAATATTTGAGAGTCCAAATTTTTGCTAGGCCAAATTCATGGGTTGAAGACATCTTGGATCTCAGCTACTCTGAAGTGCCCCTTTGACCACATTGATAGATATCTAAGGCCAAAATAAGAGAGTCTTCACAAGATTGTGCAGTGCATTGGGAAACATCACCCCTCAAAGATAATCAGCCTGAGCTAACTGTACCCTCTCCATCAGGGAGTGGGAAGGATCACTGCTCCCTTGGGAATGGTGAGCTGGAGGGCCTTCAGCAGCCAAAGTCACAGTCCAGATTGAGAGGTGGTACGGCACGACGAGGTTGGTCTGAGTTGATGACAGGAAGCCAACCTGTTGGTCAGAGTTAAGTGTTCAGCTGACAAGCAGATCCAATGGTAATGGTAGAGGCCAAAACCTCTTGGATCAAATTCTGGCACACTACAACCTTGTCCAAGCAGAGGCATGCCTGTGGATGAACCATGGCAGGAGGAACCAAAAGCTCAAGGTTGAGTTTCAGTCAGTGCCTGGAGGTAGGGCTGTCAGATAGAGGCACCAGAAAAGGCTGGCCAGGTCCATTAAGACTCACTGATGCCTTCAGGTCCTTCAGACAGCAGGTTCACAACCTAGCTATTTAGTACCAGATGAAAGCCTGTGTCCTTGTACTGGAGTACACCACTCCAGTCCCTCTGGGAGGTGTCAGGGCCAGACTTTATAAGGAAGATCTCCATGAAGTTTCAGTAAAGTCAGCAGAGGACATGACCATTGATGGGAAAAGCTGCAGGCTTGTTTCCCTTGGGGCACTTTTTGTTTGTTTGGTTGGGTTTTGCTTGTTTTTTTGACAATGAAGGCTATGCAAGGACAGTTAATAGCTACAAAGGCCTCTAGGTTAAGTGGATGGGGTAGTCCTTCTACAGGTTCTAAAGCACGTGTGTAGCTGCTACAGGTCCAGCTTCATCAAGTGCTACATACTGTGTAGCCGGCTGGAGCCTATTGCATCTATATATTTGACCTATGTACTAAACTAACTCTCAGAGAAAAAGATACCCACTGCAAGTAAGAGTCATCAGGATACATAACAGCTCAAGGAGTGCTTCACACCTCTGGGTCACTATATCAAAACAAACTCACTCCAGGTCAGGTGTGATGGAGACCTATATGAGAAGGTTTTGGTAGGCTATGATAGCCAGATGATGAACAAACAGCTCTGAAGACTGATCTGCCATAGTATCTGTAGGATAGCTTGCTGAGGTCAAGTTTGTGAAAGCAGTGTTTCAAAGCAGGAGAAGAAAGCCAGCCTGTATTGCTGTTTTTTTTGGTGGTGTATGTTCTCCAGGTAGATGTAAGATTTCATCCCCCTGCTTAAGAGTTTTACTTTTCAGATACAATGATTTCTGTTTTACCTTGCATTTCCTCAAGATTCTTAATATATTCCTCTCAAAGGTGAATAGTTTTCTGCCTTTCTATTACAAGTTTTGTAGTATTCAAACCCAGTATTTTTGTGCAAGTGACAGTCTGATTTTTCATGCTGTGAAGCCAGTGACTTCTTCAAATCTTGAACCTTCTCAGACTACTTTATAATACTAATCTATTTACACCATCTGAAGATACTTTGTGTTCAACAAAGTTACTCAAACAACCACTTAAAAAATAAAAGTATTTTATAGTTAATGCAGTTCATAGCAAGCAAAAGTGTGTAGCTGTGGAAACTGGAAAAAAAAAAAAAGTTGTTCCTGAGATCAGTGGCATTTTTAGTCTCTCCTGTATGTGCTAAGGCATTAAAAGGTAAGCACTGGGTTTTTTTCCTAACTGGTCTGGTCATTCAGAAAATGCTCCACTCCAGAAAACAATATTTAGTGATCATAATAAGTAATCTAAATTTATAAAGCCTCCTAGGGGAAATTATGCTTTTAAAATGTATGATAAATATCACCTGTAGCTGTGCAAGACATATAACGTGAGACAAGTATGTTAGTACACAGGAAAGGACACCTATGAAGATTGTAAAATCTCAAAACACGGAAGCGTGGCTAAGTGGCGGTCCTAGACGCTGAAGCCTCATCTTTTAACTGAGATTCAACGACAGTATTAAAGAACGAAAATAGTAATGCATGCTTTACGGATTATTATTATTACTACTCTGTCGTATAAGGATAACTGCATTTCTCCCGCTGTTTTGATTACTGTTATTTTCCCTGCAATCGGAAATATCCCCCCCTCTAGGGGAAGCTGTAATGTGGGAGAAGTTGGTACTCCACCTGTTCCCGGCTCTATTTGCCACCGCTCAGGGCGGGCAGCCGGTGGGTAAACAGGAAGTGGTCACACAGGAGCCACGCAGGCGCTACGCAGAGGACAGAGTGAGACAGCGGGCAGAGGGCAGGCGGGTAGGCGGTAAACGGGGAGGGACCCGGAGTTGGGGGCGACACTACACTCCCACCAATGGCAGCCTGCGGCAGGGAGGCGGAGTGGGGCGGGTCTGGGCGCGGCAGGCATTGAGGCGTGCTCCCCCTGCCGTGGGACCGCTGGAGATGTTGGGGATTCGGTCTGCTGTTGCCTCGTTGCTGCCTTTGCGGGCTGCGTTTCGGGCAGCCGCCATGTCTACGCTGCTGATCAGCCAGCCGCGCTACGCCTGGCTGCGGGAGTTGGGCCTGCAGGAAGAAAACCCAGGCGTGTACAATGGGCTCTGGGGCGGCAGTGGCCAGGTGCGGACAGCGGCGCGGCCTGTGGGGGTGGGAGCGGCCCTGGCGGGGCAATATGGCCATGCCGCGTCGCGGTCGGGCCTCGCCGGGGCGCCGAGGTTTGCGCCCGCTCATTCCCTGCCTCGTGCTGTAGGTGGTGACGACGTACTGCCCTGCCAACAATGAGCCCATCGCAAGCGTCCGGCAGGTAAGCACATCTCGGCCCGGCCTGCCTAGGGAGTTCGGCGAGCCGGGCCCCAGCACCTGCTGGATCGAGAAGAGCTCTCGTCGCCTCCGTGCCCGGGGTGAGGGGTGTTTGGGCGCAGTTTTAGGACTTGCACCTCTTCTCAACCCGGCTTGCCAAGAGCACGAATACGCCGGGGTAGGTGACGGTAGGGGTTTTGGGGTCGTTGAATCCAGAGATGAAGCTCATCACGGCTCAAGGCCATTGGCTGGAAATAAAAGTATGGCTTTTGTATGAAGAAAACCGGGCCATTCACGAGTTGTTTTTTTTAGCTCCCCAGCCCCTGCTCTTGCATGTACTGTTCAGAAGAGCAAGAGCCTTTTCTAGTGGGCGTTGCAGAATAGGAGTGGATTGTGGCTGTTCGGTGAAGATGAGTGGCTAGGAGGAGGCAGGAAGGAAAGCAGTGAGTTGTGCTATTGTGCTAGCCTGCTCCTTTAGTAAATTAGGACTCGAATAGTGCTTGTTGACTGCTAAGACTGATGTAGTAGGACAGTCCTCAAAGCTTTCGTTTAATATTGCTAAAGAGTATTAGTATCTAAGAAAAAGAAGATACATGAATACATGATGAATACTTCCCTTGCAGCCATTCTTTAAGGAGCATCCTTTGTCCTCTCAAGGAAAATGTCTGCTCACTTTTTTTTTTTTTTTTTTTCGGGGGGTTGGGGGAGTAGTTGTTTCTTCATTTTGTTTTCCCGTTCAGGCAGCGCATATGTTTTTTCTTGACAGTTACTTTAATCAACTCAATATGCTATATTAGTACCAAAACTATGGCAGGAGATATACTTCTGTGAAAGTGGTATTCTGTAGTGCAGTATGAAATGTCTTGGCTTGGATGCAGAAGCTTTTCTGTGATGTTCATGTTGGGATTTTGGTTTTCCTAACTTTTTTTTCTTCTATGTGCTTCTTCACTTAGGCAAGTTTGGAGGATTATGAAGACACAGTAAAGAAGGCTAAAGAAGCATGGAAGATCTGGGCTGATGTAAGTTAACAAATTTCTCATTTATTAAGTTGTCTTGTCAGGTGAAGCTGTAAAAATATGCATTTAATTAAAAATGCACCATGTAAACATTATCAGACAATTTGCGCACATTAGTGGTGAGGTCAGTGAGGTACAAAGATAAGAACACTGACTTGTGGAAAATACTTGTTTTGAAAAATCTGTTCAATTTACCCAGGCGTGTGCCTGTGAGCTATTGCCAACAGGTCTGCCGAAGTTCAAAAAGAAACGTTGTAGCAGGAAAATTATCTCTATGGGTGTGCTTAACTCCATGTTGCCACATGATTTTTCCAGGAACAACTTTGTAGAGTATTTGGGTGTCTGTCTTGTCATGCTGATCTTGTTCCTGTGAGGTGAAGAAGACTGCTGATTTATGAGTGTGGTTATTTCCATTCATCACCTGTCCTGGTATTTCACAAAACAGCTATGTTAGTCCAAAATTTTCATGTTACATCGCTGTGTCAATCAATGGCTAAGCTGTTTTTCCTTAGCGAGATGTAGTTCTCAGTGCACTTGTACAAGATGTGTCCAGTCAGCATCCATTCTTGCTGGCCGTGCCAAGCTTGGTTTTTATAGCTACTGGCCATTTTGTTTATGCAAGCTGAAACCTGAATTTTATAAGGTTTTGGACAATCTGCTCTATCCAGCAAAATAGTTTGCTTTGCCTGGAGAGAACAGAGTTTAGGGTAAACACATTTGTACTCTCTGCTCCTCTCTTTCCAGAAAACTGCTGTCGATCAGTAGTTTCTAACCCTGAAAACTGTTTTGTGTATGTGTGGTTTGTCTGCTGATACATTAAAAAATAATAAAAAATGATTATCGAAAAATTAAATCCATTTGAGATGTCTGTGCATCTCATTGTCTGCTAACAGAATAAATGTTTACAACTCTTGTCAAACTGTAAAAAAACTGTAAAAAAAAGAAAGTGATCCTAAGTACACTTCAGAAGCTCAGAAACTGTTAAGTGCTTTTGTAAAAGAACATTGTTTCTTGAGGTGCAGCTGATTGTTTGGGGGCATTGAGTGGTTGAACAGAAGTAGTAGAACTAACAATCTGAGTGCTTCTGGTGGTAATATAATGGAACTTTTGAACAGACGTAAATGTGTGCAGTGTCTGTAAGGTGGGGATTAGTTTCTTGTGAGCAGTGCACGTGAGAAAAATAACAGGTAACAAGTCTTGGACAGATAAGGGAAAAAAGCACAATGATTCCTTACTGCAGAGGTAGAAGACTAACAGTATGTATCCAGTGGAAGTCACGGATGTTCTGTCTCAAATAGTTTCTTCTGCTTCCTTCTGTTTTAACTAGGTCCCTGCACCTAAGCGTGGAGAAATAGTGCGACAGATTGGTGATGCCCTGAGAAAGAAAATAAAAGTTCTGGGAAGCTTGGTAAGGCATTTCAAAAAGCAGCTTAACTTTGGGGGAAGGAGAGGTATGTCCAGATTGTTTTTAACCTAATCACTCTGCAGTACTAATCTCAGTTGTTAAAGCTGTTAGTTCTGCTAGGTTGTCTAAAGAAATTTTAATTATAAAAAGGGAAATAAAAGATTTGATTCAGGCATCCTACACTGAAAATTATAATAATAGGAAGAGAAAGTGTGATCCATTCTGACCCTGTACTCCAGCCCACAGAAGTTTTGCAATTGTTGCCCTGCAACATTACCATTTTTGTTTCGGAGCGGAGTAATCCAGCTTTTCCAATTCCATGCCTCGTCCACAATGTCTGCACACATCTTTCATTTATCAGTGAATAACTCAGGAAGAGCTGAATCTCTTGTAATGAAAAAACATGTATTGAGTCTTACTTGGTGTATAGATATACTTTGCGCTCATGGGAGACAAGGAAGTAGTTAACTGTGGCCATTTGAGCTGATTTTCTAGTGCAGACATAGGGGAGAGGTGAACATTCCAGGGATAGGCCATATAACGGCAACAGCGGATGAATTAATATAATTTCACTGGAGCATCAAGAGCTTTATGTCTAGAAGCACAGCTTGTTCTTTCCACTTGCTGGCTTCTGCTGCTTGAGCTGCACCTGCTTCCATCTTCCCACACTGCTGTTTTGGCTGCTGCTGCTTTTGCTGCTTCGCTCCCACTTGCCCCATTCCACATCTTCTTTAAGGTTATTATGGTTTTTTTTCCTCTAGTAGTTTATTTCTCTTTATACTGTTATACTTGAACTATAAGAAATACAGTTTTGTCTTTCCGTGACTTTCAAAAAAAAAAAAAAATCTGTGTTGTGGTGAGTTAATTCTACCGGGTGAGGGATCCACCCTAACTCAGGACATTATTTTGGTGCTTTTCCAAACACGGGGCATAATCTTGGTTTGGTTTTTCTTTTGACTGATAATCAGGATAAGGAGAGAACTGTCAGGAACCCTTTTGCTATGGTTGAGGAGCTTCAGAAGTATGCTCAACTCATGAAACAAAGGGAAGAGGATCCAGGAGAGGGTGCATTGGCTGATGTGAAGGCTAGTACACTTGTGGATAAAAGGAATGGAAAGGCTAGAGCTAAGGGAAGATATACTCAAGAGGCTGATGATAGTGATGATGAAGAGAAAGCCCCACGTTGGGTGCCAAAATAATGTCCTGAGTTAGGGACATTATTAGATGAAATTGCATTTCTTATAGTTCAAGTATAACAGCATAAAGAGAAATAAACTGCTAGAGGAAGAAAAAATATAATAACCTTAAGGAAGGTGGTGAATGGGTCAAGTGATAGCAAAGCAGCAAAAGCAGCAGCAGCCAAAACAGCAGTGGGGAAAGACAGCAGCAGGCGCAGCTCAAGCAGCAAAAGCCAGCAACGGAAAAGAACAAGCTGTGCTTCTAGACATAAAACTCTTGATGCTCCAATGAAATTATATTAACTTATCCACTGTTGTCATTATATGGCCTATCCCTGGAACGTTCACTTCTCCCCTATGTCTGAGCTAGAAAATCAGCTCAAACGGCCACATTTACAAAATAATTCAAAATAATTCTGTCTCTCTCTTTTTTTTTTTTTTTTTTAAGGTCTCCTTGGAGATGGGAAAGATTTTTGTTGAGGGTATTGGTGAAGTGCAGGAGTATGTTGATGTCTGTGATTATGCTGTTGGTTTGTCCCGAATGATTGGTGGACCTATTTTGCCTTCAGAAAGTAAGTATGCCTGCATGTATGTATGTTGTTTGCCTTTCTTTGTACAAATGATGTCCTATGGCAAAACTGCCGTGCTACTAGTTATAAGGGTGTATGTTTTCTGGGAATAGATGATGCTGATAAGCAATAGCACCAACTAATGGATTAACTAGCCTGTGGCATATAGCAAGCGAAGCATCAGATTTTTCTCTTTTCTGCTTGAAGCAGTAGATTGTCTCTGATTCTTTGTTAATGAAGGTTCTGGGGAAAGTAGGTAAAAGTTTGCTAGATGATTAGAAATGAGAGACCTGTCAGTTGATTAGCAGTCACCATTCTCTTAACTGAATAGTTAAAATAGAAAAGCCACATGTTGTCATTTTATGAGGTGTTACCACAACCTGTCTAACCTTGCTGCAGTAAGCTGCAGAGCAGATACCGTATATATAGGGCCCATAAGTTAATGCTCTGGAGGACAAAAGGGTGGTTGTTAGGCCCCTTGCTCACATGGTTTCCTTTTTAAAAAACATACTAAATGGATGCAAATGGTATTACACTGTGATTTTACTTTCAGGACCTGGGCATGCGCTTATAGAGCAGTGGAATCCTGTTGGGTTAGTAGGAATCATCACAGCCTTTAATTTCCCTGTAGCAGTTTATGGGTGGAACAGTGCAATTGCAATTATCTGTGGAAATGCTTGCCTCTGGTAAGTTAATGGCTCTCCAATGTGCGAACAGTGTTTTTAAATCAGAGCTATTATCTTGGGCATGAAATTGTTCTCCAATGTCTGGTGTTTCTGTATGTTTGGTTCTATTGCATGTAGGCCTAATTTCTGATTCTTTTTAGGCTAACTTGTAGTCAATGAGCTTTGCTTTATTTTTTGATATTTTTTGATAACTTCTATGAAGTGTTGAGGTTCAGACCTGTCCAAATGGCCTGGTTTTAAATAAAGATCCCAGGCTGGGGTCTCACAGCATTGGTGGAGAGTAGTTTCAGAATTGATATAGCTAAAATTAAGACTCCTTTATTTCCTGTCCCAGCTTCTGCTTCACTTTCATCATCCTGCTGCAGCTTAGTGTGTTGCATAGCTCTTACTCATGTCGACTTCAGTAGTAGCTCATAATGATTAGCTGTGGAAAGAAGCACTGGAATTCCTGTATTAGCATGCATCTGAAAACCAGTCTAACCAAAGTATTCCATTCACATACCATAAAAGTTGCATATTTGAATGATTTCTTATGCTCAACTGAAAACAATCTCATTCTTACCTGTTTTATTTTTAGGAAGGGTGCCCCTACAACATCTCTTATTAGTGTTGCTGTAACAAAGTGAGTTCTGGTTTTTTTTGCTTTCTATTTTGCTTTTTAAGCAACTTATTTTGTTTGAGTTACCTAAAATGTAACCATATATGTGAGACATCATACTGATGGCCCTTTTTTTTTTTCTGGAGCCAGGCCTGTGCACAGGACCAAAGCACAGCTAGCTGTATGGTTTGCTTCCTTATAGAAAACAAATCTCTCACAAAAGTTAGCTTCCTTTAATCATGCACTCATGCCTTTTTTGGGTGTCTCAGCCCAACATGAGCGTCCAGTTTCTTGGCAAATTCTTCTGACTGCCTATATAGATCTATATCCTGAAGGTGCCTTCACACAATCCTTTATTATTCAAATTTAGTAAAACCTTAGCATGCATTTCCAGGTTTCAGAATTGTTTTCTGGATAAAAACAAGATGTCATTCAAAGAATAAATGCCATAGTGTTATTTACTCCAGGTTTATTGTTATTTTCCTTACTTCATTAGCTTTTTTTAATACTCGGTTGTGTGCTAAACATAAAAAGGCCCCTTTAAAATAACTAACAGGCAAGTTTTGTAGCTTTGTTATTAACATCTGAGGACAATGGCCTGAAACCGATTAATATTTTGTGTAGATACATGAAGTTACATAAATACGTCTTTCTAATGGTGAGTGTATAAGCAAGTTTTCTGCACGTTGATGTAATACTTACTTGTGCCACATGTATGAACACGTAATGACTGTATTTTACACTCTTACTTCTATGCAAGCTGTGACTGCAACGCTGAAGTCCTTGTTGAGAGAGGTGTATTATGTATTGTACAAACCGCATGTCATTTAACTACAAGACTGCTGCTTTTTGAAGTCTGTAGGTTCTTCACATGTATGATCAGACAGGTCTAGTAGTTCATTCCTATATATGTGAACTTGTCGTAAATATTTGTAATTTTTACACATTTGATTCTAGAATAATTGCCAAAGTTTTGGAGGATAACAAATTGCCTGGAGCAATCTGTTCACTGGTTTGTGGTGGAGCAGACATTGGGTAAGTAACATTTCTTGTTCTCTGGAGATGTGTAGAAGGCAAAGCATGTTGTTTGAGGTAACTCTTGTAAATTTGTTCTGATTTCTAGGAGTTCCCAGTACATTCACATACCTGTTGCTGTCGTTTTTACCAGCTGCTCTGAAACTCTGGCCTTGCTGTAAACATAATACACATTTCTACTAATTGTTGAGTGATCAGCTGCTAACAAATAGCTTACTATTTATTTAATTAAGAAGCATGACTAAGTTTATATTCCACTTCTGCATATGCTTACACTCAAAGAGTATTTGTAGTTAATACTAAATTTCACTCACAGTGTTTTAATTTAAGAGTTTTCTAGACGACTTATGGAGGAACATCCATACTTACACAGGACTCTGCACTTGCTCATAGATGAATACTTGTGCTTGGAAGCTGTGCAAATAAAATTGTTTTGTTTGATTATTACAACATGGAAATTCCTGATAAAAATGTATATTCAAGTGTATGTTTTGAGTGTTTCAAGAAGAAAAAAAAAAGGTGGAATAAGTGGTAAGTATTAAAACCAGTCATAGGTATGCATATTTTTATAGGGAACATAACAATTAGAGCTGATCTCAGTTGAATGAAAAGAGCCTTATTCCTTTTTTCTGCCTGAGAATAAGCTTTCTTTCTGTCTGCTTAATCACTTACCTGGTGGCTTTGGAAGTAGTAGCTCTGACTTCAAAGGATCTCCCTGGTTGAATTTGGTTTATGTTGAATGTGCAAGCAGCTTTTCCAGCTGTCTGCTCTTCCACTGAATATGACTTTATGTTTCTTGTTTAGGACAGTAATGGCAAAAGATGAAAGAATGGACCTGTTGTCTTTCACTGGCAGCACAAAAGTGGGCAAGCAAGTAGCACTTATGGTTCAGGAGAGATTTGGTGAGTGTGTAGGATCTCCTCTTCTTATTTCCATGTCTGGAAAAGGCAGGAGTGCCCTGCAGGATTTTAAAGTAGCATCTTATTTCACTTAACTGTTGTGTTACCCTTTTGTTTGTTTGTTTTGTTAACTTGGTGCAAATAGCATGTTGAAACTGGCCAGAGCTATATCTGCATTCATTTACTTAGTTCTGTCACAATCCATAATTTTCTGCTAGGTTTTCTTTGGTCATGAAGTTAGTTTGGGGAGGATGTCCATGAATATAATTGTGTGGAGAGTCAGAACGAACAGCAGAGTCTATGGTCTTTTGGGAATGTGTTTGTGGAGAGCTGCTTCCTTGCCTTTTAGTTCTTACAAGTACAGGAGAAAAGTCAGGATTGTAAGATACTGGTTTTGTCACAGATACTTAGAAATTTGAGTCCATGCATGGTTGCTGGATTCTAACTTTTTGAGTAGAAAAACTTGTGCATAGAATTTTCACATCGTAAAGGTTTGAAGCTCACAGGAGTGTAGATAAATAAAATATCACAACAAGTGTCCACACAGAAGTAGATAATGATTGTTTCTCTCAAATTTTGAGATAAAACAGCTGCCAGAAAAATAAGTAATCCCAGTTAAATTTTATGTGTGCATTTTGATCTCTGCAACACCTCCTCTTCTTTGCCTGCATCATACTGTTTATGCCACAGCTTCTTCTGTTTTACTTTTTTTTACCTTTCTGGTGCAATTTTTGCCTACCTTTTTAAACTTGATCTGCCATAAATGTTCTCCAGGTATCTTTCATCACAGTATGTGGCAGATGTAGTAGTCAGTAGCTCTGCTTCGGCTAGAGTGGTTAGTTGACTGGTATGCCTAAAACTTCTTGACTATCCAGAAAAATACGCTTAATGAAATCTAGTTGTAGTTAGAGGTGACCTCACTGAATGAAGTGCAGTGAATACATCTGTGCATGACACAACTTGTTTTGTGTGTTTCTTTTAGGTCGAAGTCTGCTGGAACTGGGAGGAAACAATGCCATTATTGGTAATGCCCATAGATAAAATTTGGTAGTATACGAATGTTTGTAGCTTTTTTTTTTTACCCTACAGTTGAAGTTTGAAAAGGATGCAGTAGAATGGTGTTTTCTTTTTTTGTCTTCAGTATGTGGTATGGTGGAAGGGTATTTTGGTTTTAAGATAAAAAAAATGAAAGTTCACACTCTTGTATTTATTTATTATTAAGTGGTGAAGGAATGAGAAGCAGTAAGCTCCAGTAAAGGAATGTGGGTGGAGCTAAATATGCTTTTAGATAGTTCTAATATCATGGACACTGCATTTTAGAATATAACATGGCATGCATAGATGTATTTCAGTAGCACATTTTACAGCTTCAAGTGGCTATGGGCATGATCTAATTCCCAGATAAACATAACACAGATACTGTGAAGCTAAGTGATGCAGCAGAAATAAAATATGAGCTAGTTAAATCCTTGAAGTGCTGTCCCATTGTGTTGTAGTCTTCTGTTCCACTTTTCTGGTGTTCTGAACAAACTTAATTGCATATCCAGAACATTAAGCTCTCTTGCCAATCACATTTGAGCAGGTCTTTCTGTTTCCCTATGCTGCTTTCCAGACAGTTGCATAAATTTGCATTATGCTTAGAAAATAGTTTCCTTTTTCATATGAAAATCTTGATTTTTTTTTTTTTTCTGGAATTCACTTTGAATGATAGCAGAAGCATTTTTTGGTTGTCCCAAATTTAACAATAATACTTGAATAATTCTGTGGGACTAGTTAGGCTGAGTGATATTTTAGGCTTTTACATGCTATCTGTGCTGTAAACACCCCAGTGTCATCTCTCCAGATGGATTTGTTCAGCTCATTTATATTTTACTATAAGCCTGTTTGTTTAGCTTCCTTTTTTGAATGACATCTGTTTGCACTTAACCAACTTGCTTTATGTTGCTAGACTTCTCAGTGACAAAAATATGAAGTGAAGAAATGGCAAGAAATTATTTGCAGATTCTTGAATTAAAATAAAGCTAAAATCATTTATAAGCTTTATTGTAAAAGGCTCTTTCAGTGGTTCAGACCTATGTTTATGTCCAATGTGTGTGTCGAATTCCAGATGTTAAATGATTTTTGAGGTGTTCTTGTCTTAAGTATGCGATGCTGGAGTGTCTATTCCTAATGCTTTGTGACCAGCCTGTCAGGTTTCTTTATGTCATTCAGTGCCTTAACTTTTGTTTGCTACCTCTTTACTTTGAACATGCTGAAGTTTTAATTTTTGTTAAGTGTTTGAAGATGCAGATCTGAACCTTGTCATCCCGTCTGCTCTGTTTGCCGCTGTCGGAACAGCAGGTCAGAGATGTACAACTGCTAGAAGGCTGGTGAGTAAATGCATATTGTCTAGTTTGGGTAGCTCTAAATTCTAATTTCCAAATTAGGGCAGAAGATGCCTAACAATTCCGAATACTATAGGGAATAACAGACAGTCTTGCAGACATTTTACACTCAAAAATGGGAAAACAAAATTATATTTTGTCCTTCTGCTACAATTCTAGCTCTGAAAATTTTGTGTTTTTAAATGTGCCTGAGGCTAAAGTTCCAGAAAGTAAAACTTGCTGTGCTTCCTGTGTCTTTTGTCAGTAAGAATTCTGCTTATGCCTGCTGTAAATTTTTGTCATGGGTTTTAGATTTTAGCAAAACAAGGGGGTGTGTGTTGGTTACTTTATTGCTAATTTTTGACTAACCATTTTCAACAAGTTTAAAAGTGTTACAATGTTAGCCTGTGTCAATATAGCCTTTTCAGAGTTGGCTTTACTGGGTAAATACTTGTCAAAACTGGTGTGGGTTAACTTCAGGTGTCGAGAAAGGGCAGTGATTCTTCAGGATTTAGCAATAAAAATCACTTGAGTTTTTGTTTCTTTGTTTCTTTTAAATCTTTACAATAAAGATTTTAAATCTTCCTTTCATGCCATTGGTGTGAAGCCTTTCTCATGTGTTTACTTTTAACTTTTGGATTAACAAATACGAGCAACGCTATCTGCAGACTTCACTCAGCTCTTCACAGTGCAGTAGTACATGAGGAATAGTTACATAGGCCGAGCTGTCTCACAACCTTCTTACCACATTTTGTTTAGTTCCTTCATGAAAGCATCCATGATGAGGTGGTGGCAAAGCTTGCTAATGCCTATGCCCAGGTCCGCATCGGTGATCCATGGGATTGTAAGTAGTATTTCCAACTCACAGGCTTAGGAGACCAAGTTTTTGTTTGTTGTTCTTTTTTTCTTTTCTTTTTTTTTTTTCTGTTTACATGCCAAAGGATTACAGGTCATAGATATCTAGTTGCAACAGTTTACCAGGGAGTGGGGAGAGCTGCATTCATTTAGAATTACAAACTCTGAATGGAGGATGAAGAGGCTGGCTAATACTGCCCATCTTGGACAGATGAAATAATTAGTCTCAAAATGTAGTTGTAAGAATATTTGCAAAGGTACAGTTTTTCTGAAAGTGTCTTTGAACCTTTTGTTTCAGCTGACACTCTATATGGGCCCCTTCATACCAGAGAGGCAGTGAAAATGTTCCTTGATGCAGTAGAACAAGCACAACAGCAAGGTGGCTCTGTGGTCTGTGGTGGAAAGGTGAGTTACTTTTATTCTTCCTGCTACATTTATTGCTCTAGTATGAAAAAAAACAGCAGTAATGTGATAGCTTAGGCAAAGATTTTACCTACGTTTGTTCTGTGAGCCATTACAGGACGTTGAATTAGTCAGTCTGAGAATTGAAATGCAGTCCTGTCTTTAGGGTAGAATTAGGAGCTTGGAAACTACCTTCTTTTCAAGAAATGACTAAGAACTTTTGGATGTTTCTTGCACAACTCCCTGGTTACAGGTGATGGTGAAAATACAAACAAAAATTGCTGTTCTATCCTTAGATTCACCATATCAGACCAGGAAATACTGAAGATTCAAGAGAGTCACATGCTGCCAGTCATCATCATATGGGCTGTTTAATTCTCATTGACTTAGCATTCTGCAGATTCTTGTCCTTCACTGGCACCTACTTTATTAAGCTTGAAAGGTATTAGGAATAGTCAGCTTACAAATTGGGGAAAGAAAGTGTTTTCTGTCAGCTGCTAGACTGAGATTTGGTTGCATTCTTACTAAATTAAGTTATTCTCCTACATTTTAAATCCTTAGATGAGTAAAATTTATTACCTAGTCAGATGATCTGACATCCTGTTTCTGGTTGCTATGTACAAGTGTAGCAACCAGACCAGAGGGATTCACTTCCTACACTAGTACTGGTTTGAACTTGCTTAGTTGCTTCATCTTTTATGTCTTTCAAAGGTTATAAATCGCCCTGGAAACTATGTTGAACCAACCATTGTGACTGGCCTTCGTCATAATGCACCCATTGTCCACACTGAGACATTTGCCCCCATACTGTATGTGCTGAAATTTAAGGTAAAATAACAATGGGGAATTAATCAGTTGGAGATGTGCTAACACAGGTGTTAGATGTGCTAATAGAAGAGTCAGGAGAGAGATTTCAGATATAAGCCATGTTCATGTAACAGTACCAGTGCTTCAAGACCTGTCACCTCTTGATCTGCACTGTGGGATAGTCACTGTAATAGCTTGCCTGACTGTGTAGCTACGTCCACACATTTTCTGTGAAGAGCACTGAGGTTAAGATGAGAGTCTGTACAGGAATACATTTTTGTTGTCAATATCAACATGCTCAAAAGCAGTTTCTGTGTTTTGTTCAGAGATGGAGGTATCCTGTCCCTGACTCTGCATGTGTACTTGCCAAGTGGCATTAAGTGTTTGTGCTATGGCACTGTTACGCTGGGTATTTTCTCACAGTACTTCTTTGTAACTGCTTTACTTCGGATGACTATGGTTTAACCATTGACACATGCTCTTTTTAGGAAGAAGAAGAGGTTTTTGCCTGGAATAATGAAGTAAAACAAGGTCTTTCCAGCAGTATATTTACCAAAGATTTGGGAAGGATTTTCCGCTGGCTTGGGTATAATTTAAATAACTTTTTACGTTTTTAAAGCATAAGACCAGAATCTGTCTTGGCTTTTGTAAACCTGTGCACAATATTAGCTGAGCATTTTACAGATCTCATTTTGGGGGAGGAGCCCTTCCTCATCCTGATGAGTAATTGTGTCTTGTCTTCATAGGCCAAAGGGATCTGACTGTGGCATTGTGAATGTCAACATCCCAACTAGCGGGGCGGAGATTGGAGGTGCTTTTGGTATGCTACTTAAGCTGTTTTCTTTATTCTTTAAATGCTGAGTTACTTTTTTAATTGAAAACTGAGGAGTATTTTTTTTTTCCTAACTTCTCTGCAAGAGAATAAGTCTACTTATCTTGTTTTACAAGGTTTAATCAGTCTATTGAAATAATTAAATCTGATTGTAGTTAATTTTGCACTATACTGCTTTAGCAGAAAACAAATTGACTAAGGGTCAATTTCAGCTTTTTAAAATATTTATATATGGTTTTGAATATTCCATATATAATTCCCTGTCTCACAAGTAAATGTAACTTATACATTCCAAACATGTTAGAGATGTGGCAGAGTAAAAACTGTTTTAAGCACTTTTAATTAAAAGTTCAGAGCATTTTTGTTGTGTGTGTTTGCATACATATATGAAAACTACAGCATAAAGTATTTTTGTGAGGAAAGTCTTCAAATAAGCTTTTGCCTTAATTTCTCTTTTACATATATACTGAAGGAAGTGAAACGAGGAGAAAAGAAGTATTCACCTTGCTATTTAAACAGTACAAGGACTAGCGCATTCTGTTATTAAAAAAAATTCTTTAAAGCAAGGTCCTTGGGTGCCAGCTTGATGACACTTTCAATTCCAGGCAGATATTTTTTAGATCAAGCACAAGGAGAGATCTAGCTATGCAAGTTGTATTTGGCACTATTCTAGCAATTCCTTTCAGTTGTAAAATAAGGACAAAGAATAGTTTTTCCAACTTGGAAACTCTTTCCAACTCTTGGAGCTATATCTGAAAGATATATCTGGAGATATGCCTGAAATATCTCAGTCAGGAATCTTGTGTTTCAAAATTTCAATTTTTCATTTATAATCTTTGTCCTTCAGGTGGAGAAAAGCATACTGGTGGGGGAAGAGAATCTGGAAGTGATTCTTGGAAGCTTTATATGCGGCGGTCTACTTGGTAAGACAAGACTTTTTAATAAATGTAACTTAGAGGTAAACCTAAAATGTATAAAACATTGGCTACATAAAGGTTATTTTGCTAAATGTGAGACAGCCACATATGAGTGTAATTACCTTTTCATGCAGTAATTTACTTCTGTGTTCCTAGTAGAAAATTATTTGAAGGGTCTAGATAAAGAACTTTCTTTGCTTATTGTTCCTCAAAAGGAAAAAATCAGTTTTGTTGTTGTTTCCCCCTCTTGCCTAACTTTAAGCTTGGCTAAAAAGTACATTAGTGAAACTTGTCAGGAAATCTGTAAAGTGACAGCCACAATGAGGGGGGGCTGCTATTGTCAGTGATGGGTGATCTAGACAGGTGTTGGGTATCTGTCCATAGATCTCCTGACAGCCTGTAGTGGTTGACCATTCCCGCTCTGCTGGCCTCCCTAGCCTTTACCTGTGCCAGCTTTGGTTTCTGTGCAAAGGCTTAGGAACATGAGAAATCCTACCTTGTTTTTTTCTGCCTGGATATTGTCCTAGCAAGAGATTCAGAAGAGGCTGATACTTTCCTTTGATCTATCAAGAAAGAGATAGTGGTGACTGGTGTCTTTCTCCATATGTGCTTACTGTATTGAAAATCAAACTAAAGTCAGTTCATCTTAAAATAAGCAAACTGCTTACAGGAGTGTCTTGTATACAAGTGACAGAAATCAGAAGCCTTGTATAGACTGTATCACCTATCACAGTGATCAAATATGATCTTTAAATACTTCTTTCTCTTCCAGTACAATTAACTACAGCAAGGATTTGCCGTTGGCTCAGGGAATCAAGTTTCAGTAACAGCCTCATCAAAGGGGATGCTGTGAACTATCCTGGCATTTCAGAACTAAGCACCTTCTAAACCTTATGGAGAAGAAAATTAAATATCTGAAACTTAGCTGCAGCAAAGATACCAATTTTGAAAAAAAAAAAAAAAACCAAAAACAAAACAAAAAAAACCCCACAAACCAAAAAAAAAACCAGCTACTCTAAAACTGCTTCACTTTCAGTGTATGAAATTAGTACTTCAGTCTTCAGATGAGAAGTGGTCTCTGGGAAGAAGGAAGGCTGACTGAAAGTAAGGAACTTGGATTCAAGTGGCCTGGATGCTCTGTTGCCTTATCACCACTTATAAACACTGACTGTATCTTCTGCGTCCCCACCATTAGCTGATATTTCCAGATAGCGTATCCCTACTTCAAATCATGTGCTGAGTTTTACTTGCAAATAGTACAGAGCTATTTTTCAAAGTGCAAATAAAAGTACATTTTGAGTGATACTTTGGGCTATTTTTTGGTTTGGTGGTTGGTGGTTTGTTTTTGGGTTTTGGTTTTTTTTTTTCATTGTTCTGGAGCAGGAATATTCAGCTGATTGTTGCTTTTCACATGCTGTTACTGTTTTCTAGTGTAATACCTCAGTCTTCCTGCAAACTTGATTTCAGGGTGGAAGTAAAGAGAACACTAAGTTCAAGACAAACCTCTGAACTTCAGAAGATGAACACCATTAGCACAGCTAAAGCACAAATCGGATTCTCCCTGACCTCTCTTGTAAACTACTGTTCAGCTTTTGTCTCCTTCACTGCTGTATTTTACCACCATATACTATTCTGCTGCTCTGTTTGACCAGGAGATGAGAAAAGTTGGCTGCCTCTTCTTGTGGCCTGAGCTGCCCTACTGTGAATGCCTCCACTCACCAGGGCAGCAGGCAGAGATGGAGGGTGAGCTTGCAGCCATGGCCTCTGCCCAAGTCCTCCCAGTTTCCCATCAGTAAAGCCAGTTGCTGGCAAAAGGGAGTTAGACATCTAAAGTAGCATCTTCCACATCTACCCATAGGAGATAAGAGTTTTTACCCTAGATACTCATCATTTCCAGTCCTCTGCCAAGCTAGTTACTCACATGCTCTAATCTATTTAACAGAGCTGATACAGCAAAGGAGATGTAACAAACCTTTGCACTCTGTACTTTGGACAGACCAACCCCAGCTGATTTTCTTGGGAGGAAATTAAAGACACAGATGGCACCACTGCAGTAGTAGTGGGGATGGGAAGCAGCAGCATGCTACCAGAGAGGGAGGTGGCAGTGGTACGGATCTGTAATGTAGGCAGATTGGCAGGTTGGATAGCTGCCAGTCTGCCTTACTTAAGTGCTTAATGGTAGAGGAGACGGAGATGCACATGTGTTTGATGTGACCTGGGCAGCTTTAGGACTGAATCCTTAAGAATCAGGCAATGCTGATGAATGGTGCAATAAACATCAAGAACACACAAGCATTTTGTGATGGATTGCTCATTGCAGGTGCTAGAGAGGAGCCAGAAAAAAACAGGCAGCACTGCTCACACCCATGGACATGTGCTTTTGCCAAAAATACTGGGTGAGCAACTACCAATCAGCCTTAGGAGAGAAATGTGCTGATTGCACTTGGCTTAAAGGAATGAGGAGAACCACTACAACATAAGTGTGAATGAATATTTTATTTTATGTGGCTCGTTTGCACTTCCTGAATTGTGCCTCTATACCAGTGAGGTTTCGGTAGTAATATTAGTGACTTCCTTCTTTCCTTTGAAACCTGGATTGAAAGTAGAAGCATGCCAGCAACTTGCACAGTGCTGCTTCTCAGGTGCTGTTATTTGCACTGCTGCCAAAAAACTCAGTATCCTGAGCCTGACGCCACTGCTTGCTCAGGCAAAATACTCTGATTGCAGCAATTCACTCTCAAACTACATTATCATATGTGTTATGTAAGATTATATGATACAAAGTAGTGGAGAAATGTCCCAAGAGTCCAAAGAAAGACCATCACAATGCAGAACCTTCTGTCCTTTAGACTATTGATCATGTATTGAATAGGTAGGCTAGGCTGATAATGCCTAGTTTCTGATGGGGCAGATTTTCTACCAACTTTTTAAATAAGATTTAGACTGATAATAATAAGTTTTAGACTGATGACAGATAAAAGTACCAATATATTGGAAGAAACATGAAGATTTCATTCCAATGCATAGAAGATTTGCAACTTCGGTTGCTTAAGTTGCATATCCTCATTACTCTGCAATTATGGCAAACCTTTGTGCTTAATGTTATAAACTTCTCATGCTAGTATGATTGACAAGATTGCTGCAGTCACTTGTTGTGAGGTTATGATTGTCAGCAAGCTTGTGAAATTTTTGTGTGAAGGTCAACATAGGGAAGAACAGCCCTCTCCTTGTAGCGCTTCCACATTCCCTGATGAGACCAGTGTGAGACAAGCATCAACTGCTCCTGCAGGATGGTGACTAAGATGGGCCTGCTTACAAGGCAAACACGCTGCCTCTCAAAGCACAGTCATCTATGGAAGGAGGGTAAGGGCACCATGGTTTTGTGGAGGGGAAATTAATTGATGCGATATGTTATTTTTCAAAAATTAATATTGTTTATTAATTTTGGTATTCAGAACTCTTGCCACTGATGACCACTAATTTTAATAATATTTCTGTTCTTACATGGCCATAGAAACATTCTATGGATAATATCTAGATCTAGTAATAACCTGCAAAAGATATGAACAATAATGGAACCGGAAGAGAAGGTTCCTGCGGTCAAATGCTGCTTGCGGTCAATGTGCCGCTTGCCCACTAGCTGGGCTCCAGTAGCTCTTTCTGCATATGGCAGAAGGCAATGAAGAATTACAAAGAGACATTTAAGCATTTACTCACAAATTATTATTACCCAACTCTTAGGGGTTTAGCCACAGTCCAGGCAGTGCCCATATGCTTTCAGGGGATTCTGTCTTGTCAGACGTTGAGACTTGATTCTTCCTGGCTTCTGGGGAAAGATGCAGACAATCTCTGACCTTGTTTCCTGGCTTCTTCTGGACGATCTGTTTTGTCCGGGACTTCTGAGCAGGACTTTCAGGTGTGGAAGCAGTCTCAACATGATGTCACGCTGGCTACACAGGCTGATTGTGTGCAGGCATCCAGGGTCTGCTCTGGTAACTCGTGGCAGTGGAGTTTACCAGGTAAACAATAAGGCAGTAGGCGATTGCAACAGGCAACGGCAGAGTACGGCTGAGCACAGCAGAGAGAGCAGGGGAGCAAAAGCAGGGAAGCAAAACACGTTGTTTACCTGCGTATCTCCTTTTATCAACGTGGGATGAGATTAATTGCCCTTTGGACACAAGAGTAGCCAATCATGATGGCAGTTAGCCACACCATATTAGGCAAAGCCATAGGCTCGCTTTTCCCTAATTTGGGAAAAGCACAGGCCTTGCACTAGGCAGGCACAAGCTAAATGTGTGTACCTTACCACAGGACCCTGGGCAGGCCAGACTCAGTGGCTACAGTTTCTTTTGTGTCCTCTTCCCATGCTTGCCTCTCTCATGGAGCAGAAAAACATGCCTAGGCAAGGCAGGACATGTATAAGCCTATTTTGGGCCTATCAGACCTACCACCACACATGGTTGGCTTCCTCATACACCTGCATGGAGAATGACGCAGCTGGGGGCATTGCCGTGGTTACCACACAAGATACAAACGAGCTAGCACGATACTGCTCCCTCCTTGTGCTGTACCTATCCATACCCCAAATACACATAAGCCTTTTCTCTTCGGGGTAGCTGACATAAGATGTACACATCCTGGGCATTCAAGCCAGGTTGAGGTCCAGGAATTTCCAAAGCATTGTCTGTTGCATCCCTGATCTTTCAGCCAAGCACCTAGTCTGAGCCTGGGGTGTTAACGAAGGCAATCTTTATGTTTGTTGATTAGGGAGAGACAATGCAATCTTTCTCTTTGTTGATGAACAAGAGAGAGGAGTTAGACTCTCACACCTGCCCAGTTGCTACTGTACAACTGGTTATGGGGCTCTGGGAGTCGACAGACAGCAGAATGAAGGTGGAGACAAGCACAATGTGCTGTTTTGAAGCTAACTGGAGTATTTTAATGGGAGAGGTTATATCGTTGGTTGTGAAAAGATTTGCTGAGAGGGTGTCCAGAGAACAGAGATTAACAACATCTCTGTCCAGAGGAGCAAGATCTGTTCTTATGGATCAACGTGTTGTGAAATTAAGGTGCAAATGAGACCATATATCACCACAAAACTATTTATTAAAGGATAAGGTTGGACAAAACAGAGGGAGAGAGAGAAGGGGGAGAGAGAGAGGGATAAAGAGAACAATGGAGAAGAGAAGAAGGAGCAGGGAAGGAAAAGAGCTGGGATCATATTACTCTGTCATGGGTTTTCTAAAGATAGACACAGAAATTATAATCTCGAATCAAATTGGAGAGAAAATACAGATTTGTATTGAGGAAGAGAGAGAAATACAGTGATAGATTTTACAAAGCAATTTCCCCATCCCTGGCAAAGCCCCCTGAAGTTTTCCCCATCCCCCAAGAAAACCTAAATCTACACTTCTCCGGTGCTCCAATCCTCCCTTCCCCCCAGCCAAGAGGCCTACTGCTTACATGTTCCTGATAGATTGGCTCCTACCACACACCCAGGGCAGGAGGAGGAGGAAAGGAGAACGTTCGAACTGACCTTGTTGTGAGTCTATAAAGAGATAGCAGAATTATGGGATTGAATAACAATCTTCTAGTCCCCAGAAAATTTTTTAACCCTATAGCCTCGACCTGGGACATACCCTTAGTCACAGATGAGGGGGAGAGAGACGGGTGCGTGGCCCAGGGATGATCTTCGGTGGAGTTTGTCAGGGTTCTTCTGGCAGTGGTGCAGCTCTGGTTGTCTGGTGGTGGTCCGCCCTTGGTGGTCTGGCAGAAGTGCCACTGGTGGTCCCGTGAGAGCGCCACTAGTGGTCTGCTGGGAGTGCCACTGGATGCTCTGGTGGGAGTGTCACACTTTGGCAGGCATTCCTCCTGCCTTTTATACAATTTTATGCCCGGTGTCCAGCTGCAGCTCCCCACAAAATCTTCCTGTGTATTCTCATGCATTCACAGGTGTTCCGGGACACCAGGGAGAGGGCCTCCACCCCCTCCCTGGCTCTATCTGTCCATACCCTGAATACACATAGGCCTTTTCCCTTTGGGGTAGCTGAGATAGGCATCCTGGGCATTCCAGCCAGGATGAGGTCCAGGAGTTTTGAAGGCGTTGTCTGTTGATTTGCATCCCTGAGCTTTAGGCCAAGCACCTAGTCTGAGTCCCAGAAGCTAACAAAGGCAATCCTTATCTTTGTTGATTAGGGAGAGAGATGCAGTCTTTATCTTTGTTGATGAACAAGAGAGAGGCTTAGACTCTCACAGAGGGATAAAAAGCCAAAATATAAATCTTACCCACTCTGATCTGTGTTGCTAGATCTCTTTGCTTCCTCTTAACTCCACTCTAATATCTTTCTACTAATCTTGGCTAAGAGAAAACAACTAAGCTTTGCTGATTGTTTAGTTTATCTGTCTGGGAAAGTAGAGAGAGAAAGAGAGGGTAGCTCTGAGTCCTTTTGGGCAGTTTCCTTTGTCTGTGAGGGAGTTTGAATTTCTGTATTATTTCTAATTTCTAATTGTGAGTACTTGTAAATATATTGTGTGTATATGCCTGTAAATTCTGCCATGCTGTAGATATAGCTTCATCTTATTTCCAAGCCATGTGACATAGTTTGGTAAATTCCAGTAGTGCAGGGGGCAGGGGAGTAAAGTTTCTAATCCATGTCAGACAGGTACAGTGCTCTGGAAGGGGAACTGGACAATGGTGAGGATGATGGCTCTTCCTGCTCAGAGGTGTCACCAAAGTCCAGTGCCCTGCGTTAAAACCTCATCATTAAAAAGTGAAAAGTGAGTCATTGTCATTGGTGACTCACTGCTTAAGGGAGCAGACGGCCCAATATGCAGACCAGACCTGCAACACTGGGGTGCCCCTCTTGCCTCCCTGGAGTCTGGGTTAAAGATGTAAGAAGGAAGCTCCCTTCCCTAGTATGGCCCTCAGATTATTATCCTGTTTGGCTGTTTCATGTAGGCAGTGAGGAAATAGGAAGAACTCATCCAATGACAATGAAGAAGGATTTCAGAGCCTTGGGACATATGATCAAGGAATCAAGAGCACAGCTCATGTTCTCCTCCATCCCTCCAGTTGTGAGGAATGATGAAGGATTAAGCAGGATGTGCCAGCAGATTAATACCTGGCTCTGAGCCTGGTGTTACTGGCAGAGGTTTGGGTTCTTTGACCATGGCTTGATTTACAAGAGGCCAGGCCTGTTTGCAACAGATGGGAATAGCCTATCCCATAGGGAGAAAAGGGTTTTAGGAAGGGATTTGTCAGGGCTCATTGTCGGAGCTTTCAACTAGGTACAAAGGGGGACACAGGTGAAACTGGAGTCACTAGAAAGGAGCCTGAATGTGACATGTCAGTGCCTGTGGGAGAGGTGTTGGAGACGAGGGCGTGTGCAGGACTCATTGGTAGGTTGGTGGGCATGGAAATGGCCGAGAATGGTTGGATGGCAAGAGTGAAAGCTAATGGATTATCCCTCCCTGAAATGCTTATATACCAATGCATGGAGCATTGGTATACAATATGGGGGAATGAGCAGGAGTTGGAGATCTGTGTTAGGCTGCATGACTGTGATATAATTGCAATGACTGACATATGGTGGGACAGCTCCCATAACTGGAATGTTGTCATGGATGGCTTTGTACTATTCAGGAAAGACAGACCAGCCACGTGAAGTGGTGGTGTTGCTCTTTAGGAATGAGAGCAACTGAAATGTGTTGAGTTCTATCCAAGGGAGGAAATAAACCAGGTTGAAACCTTGTGGGTGAGAATTAAGGGATGTGGAAAGAGGAGTGAAACTGTTGTGGGTGCCTATTATAGACCATCAAATCAAGCAGAAGAGGTTGATGAGGCTTTCTACAGTCAAAAGATGGTAGCTTCTAGAACACACTCCTTAGTACTCATAGGCAACTTCAATCACCCTGATGTTTGCTGGAGAGGCCCTACAGACAGACACATTGAGTCCAAAAGGAACTTGCAGTGTATGGATGATAACTTCCTGATGCAAGTAGTGGAGGAACCAACAAGGAGAGGTGCACTTTATTGTATTAACTAATAAAGAAGGACTGGTTGGGGACATTTAAGGTTGGGAACAGCCTTGGCAACAGTGATCATGACATGGTGGTGTTTAGTATTATAGAGGTAAGAAGCAGGGCAATAAATAAGATTACAACCCCCTGGGCTTCTGCAAGGCTAACTTTGTACTCTTCAGAGATATATTTGCAGGAATCCTATGGGCTAAGGCTCTAGCAGGTAAAGGAGACCAAGAAAGTTGGTCAGTTTTTAAATGGCACTTCCTCCAAGCCCAAGAGAGCTGTTCTCCTTTGAGTAAAAAATCAGATAGATGTGCTAGGAGACCTGCATGGATAAGCAAGGAGCTTCTGAAAGTAGTCTCATGGGAGAAAGAATCTCACAATTCATGGACGAAGGGACTTGTCACTTGGGAGAGCTATGGAGAAGTTGTCAGGGTATGTAGGAGGGAAACAAGAAAGCCCAAAGCCTTCCTGGAACTAGAAGTGGCAAAGGAAGTAAAAGTGAACAAGAAGACCTTCTTCAAATATATCAGTAGTAAAGGAAAGAATAGGGAAAGTGTGGACCCACTGCTGACTGAGAAGGAAGCCCTGATAACTGAAGATGCAGAAAAGGCAGAGCTGCTAATTATCTGTCTTCTTTGCTTCAGTCTTTACTCCCAATACTGATGTCCCCTATGAGCTCCAGCCCCTAGAGAGAAGGGGAGGAAACCTGGAGAAGGAATGACTCTCCACTAGTCAGTGAAGACTGGATTAGGGATCAGTTACAAACATTGATATTCACAAGTTCATGGGCCCTGATGAGACGGGTGTAATGGGTGTAAATTGTAGCAAAAGAGGTTCCGCCTCAACACAAGGGGGAACTTCTTTACTGTAAGGGTCACAGAGCACTGGAAAAGGCTTCCCAGAGAGGTTGTGGGGTCTCCTTCTATGGAGACTTTCAAGGCCTATCTGGATGTGTTCCTCTGTTGCGGGTGGCAGGCCGCCGGGGAGGCCGAGAATCGATCGGGGTACTGACGAGGACTCAGCTNGTCATCTGTGTTGGATAGTATTGTCCTGCTCTGGCAGGAGGGCTGGACTTGATGATCTCCTTGGGTCCCTTCCAACCCCTAACATCCTGTGATCCTGTGAGATACACCCAAGAGTGTTGAGAGAATTGACTGGTGTTACTGCTCTATCACTCTCCACCATTCCTGCTAAATCATGGCAAACAGGAGAGGTGCCTGAAGACTGGAGGACAGCCAATGTCACTCCAGTCTTCAAAAAAGAAAAAGGTTCCAGGTAACTATAGACCAGTCAGCCTCAACTCCATCCCTAGAAAAATGGAGTGGTTCATTCTGGAAGTTATCTTTTGACACTTGGAAGAGAAGAAAGTTGTTAGGAGTAGTCAGCATGGATTTACTAAGGGGAAATCGTGCTTGACTAATCTGATAGCATTCTATGATGCTGTAACCAAATGGGTAGATGCATGGAAACCAGTGGACGTAGTCCATCTTGACCTTAGCAAGGCTTTCAACACTATATCCTATAACATCCTTGTGAGCAAGCTCAGTGTGGGATAGAAGAGCAGGCAGTGAGATGGATTAGGAAGTGGTTACACAATGGAGTGCAGAGTGGTGGTCAATGGTGCAAGTCCAGCTGGAGAGCTGTTAACTAGTGGAGTCCCCCAGGGATCAGTGCTGGGTCCAAGCCTTTTCTATATCTTTGTCAACGACACTGATTAAAGGATGGACAGACAGACAGAGAGAGTTTGCTCGGCAAGTTTGCTGATGATACGAAACTGGGAGGCTTGGCTGACACACCTGAAGGCTGTGTGGCCATTCAGTGAGAATTCGACAGACTGGAGAGCTGGCAGAAAGGAACCTAATGAGGTTCAACAAGGGTAAGTGCAGAGTTCTGCATCTGGGGAAGAATAAACCGCATCAGTACTGCCTGGGAGATGATCTGATTAAAGGGCTGGAGCATGTATCCTATGAGGAGAGGCTGAGGGACCTGGGGCTTTTTGGTCTGGTGAAGAGAAGACTTTTTTTAATGTTTATAAATATCTGAGGACTGGGTGTCAAGAGGGAGGGGACAAACTCTTATCAGTCGCACCCCATGACCAGACAAGGGGTAATGTATGTAAACTAAAGCACAGAAAGTTCCACCTCAACATGAGGAAGAACTTCTTTAAGGGTCATGGAGCACTGGAACAGGCTCCTCAGAAAGGTTGTGGAATCTCCTTCACTGGAGACTTTCAAGACCCATCTGGATGTGTTCCTGTGTATCTGCACTAGATTCTATGGTTCTGCTCTGGCAAGGGAGTTGGATTCAATGATCTGTGAAAGCCCCTTCAAACCCCTAACATCCTGTGATCCTGTGAACCAAAAGTGCAGTCCTTTATCCAACAGTAGTTGCACCTAACTTTAAGTGGTGATATCACCAGAACTAATAGCTAGCAAAAGTGGTAAAGTAGCTGGAGATTTACTATTTCCCTATTTAAGGTACATTATGGAATGACTTTACCTGGGGGTGATGAGAGCAGAATGGTTCTGTTTCATGGTATTCTTCCCCAGGCAGAGACAGGAAAGGGCAGTAGAGAAATCTTGCACAAATATAAACATTCCAAGTCCAGCCTCACAGGCAACCTTCTAGAATGGCCCAGGACACCACACAATAATAATTTAGTGGCTAAATCAGAATAGTTCTTTCACACTCACTTATACATATTTGAGGTGTACTGTAACAGTATCACGGTATCACAGTATCACCAAGGTTGGAAGAGACCTCATAGATCATCAAGTCCAACCTGTTACCACAGAGCTCAAGGCTAGACCATGGCACCAAGTGCCACGTCCAATCCTGCCTTGAACAGTTCCAGAGACGGCGACTCCACCACCTCCCTGGGCAGCCCATTCCAGTAGCCAATGACTCTCTCAGTGAAGAACTTTCTCCTCACCTCAAGCCTAAATTTCCCCTGGCGTAGCTTGAGGCTGTGTCCTCTTGTTCTGGTGCTGGCTGCCTGAGAGAANCACCTGGGCATACTGCTGGCTCATGTTCAGGCGCGTATCGATCAGCAACCCCATATCCCTCTCTGTTTGGCTGCTCTCCAGCCACTCCAACCCCAGCCTGTATCTCTGCATGGGGTTGTTGTGGCCAAAGTGCAGCACCCGGCACTTGGACTTACTGAACGCCATCCTGTTGGACTCTGCCCATCTGTCCAGGAGGTCAAGGTCCCTCTGCAGAGCCCTTCTGCCCTCCAACCCAGCAATATCTGAAACAAGTGTTTCCTTGCTGAAAAGACTACCAGACAATAAAACCTACAACCAAACAAAAAAGCAGCATCATGTTCTATGATGTAGACATTACATTAACACTCTGCTTTTCTAATGTGATTTAAATACCTCTGGTTTTGCAGTACATCCTTGCACACCGTAGAAGAAAGAAGGGATTGGTTCAGACCAGAATAAATACATACACTAGAATAAATACTTACACTCTGGAAATTAAACTAGCTTAAAGATCTGTCAGTCTAAGAGATGGAAAAAAAAAAAAGGTAGGTTTCAGAAAAAAAATCTTTTGAAAAGAACACTGCATAGAGTACTGCACAGTTGTTACTTTATCTTCAACATAGAAAGAACCAAGTTTTTTAACCAAATGCAGAAACACAACTGGAATTTACACTAGTAGTTTAAAGAGCATATTTATAAACATTAAAACTGAATTTGATGGCATTGTTTCATATAGCAGAGCAGAGCTGACCAACTGAAAAATGTGAATTGGAAAAGAAAACTGTTAAGCAGAGAAACTAAAAGTTGAGGGAGATGATTTTTGTTTGTTGTTGGTTCCTGGCAACTAATTTCACTATTCAAAACAAGGAGGAAAAAATCCAGTTAAATGTCATCATATAATCTTGATTTTTCAGGAAAAAAATTAATATGCACTTAGCTTACAACCATTGTAACCCAGGGCTTGCTTGCAATGACAGATATGCTTCAAACTTTAATATCAAAGGCTGTCACAATTTTCAAATAAAAATATCTCATTCCATAGGTCAGAAAGTGTAATGCAGGTCTGATTGTGCTAGGTAACTCCATCTGCTTCCTGATGGAAAATTGGGCCTCTGCCCCACCCCAAAAAAAATCCCCTATCAACCACAAAAAACCTGCTCCACTCAAACATGACGAACAAATCAACCACAGGGCAAATACACTATTCTTTACTAATCTTCTACTGTTACACATTAAGTAGTGTTTTCTGTCATGCTTACAGCTGAGAAGTGCAACCACAGTTGTGTGTTAGCCTGAGTCATTGCTGCCGAATTTGATCCATTTCACTTGTTTGTGGCTAGGGCTCTTGGCACAGAGGTACAGGGCAGTTATACAGAGAAATCACCTTGGAATATTCTTGCAGTTTCCAATGTTGTCTCACTTTGCATGGAACAAAATTACAGAAAACAATGCAGGGAAAAAAAGTTGTAATGCCAGAAAAAATGACTAAAATATTCTTTCAGACACTGCTGAATGGGTTGCTCTTGCAGACTCTCCTTATCTCCCCTGGTGGGAAACTGGTTCTGGATGTGTTAGTATTTAGCTGATCAACTTTTCAATCTCAGTTACATCTGGAAGCACATGAAGGAAAACGGAGGCAAACAATGGGCTATAAGCAGAAGTAGAGAGTGACTAAATATGGCAGCTCACAACAGTCAGTTCTGAGCATTCTCATTTCTTTACCCCTAACCCTAGTCCAACTCTTGTGCATTCCGTTAGACCCAAAACCATGAATTGTTTGCATGGGAAGGAGTTATTGTAGCGATCAAAGCATGGTTTCAGAAGTGTGTAAAGGGCCTTGGGCTAGACTTGGAAGATGAAATCCCACAATCAAGACCTTTTTGTTTGTCTTTCAGCTCAAGGACCGTCTTGTCTACAGCCATTACCATTAATCAGGGTCTTTAGAAGCCTGGCTGTTTCCAAATCAGCTTATGTAGATTTATTTCTATATTTCTTTCTCATGTGTGCTGTTAATGGTATCATTTAGAACACTTGTGGGTGAAAACATAGGACATTTCTTCACACAAGTATTGTTTGCTAGCATTATAATGCATTTTTCATATGATTCACCTGAGAGAGGTTCATGGTTCACCACATACGTTATGGAATCAACTGCTAGTAAAAGCTGTGTTTCTTCCCACCTTGCCCCTGCTCCAGAATGTGGCCACGTGCATATTGCCATGATAGCAAGCTGTAAGTGCGGGACAGGTTCAGAGCCGGGTCCAGAACACAAAGTTATAACCAAGTCACTCATTATTTTCTCTGCTTGGGAAGAGCTCTTGTCTGTCTATCTATAGATAGTGTGACACACTATAGTGGCACATTGGAATGATTTTCCTTTTATCTGCTAACTGCTCCTAAAATGCCTATGCAGTGGAAAATTACCTTATCAATACTGTTAAGTAAGAACAGCAGTTGAAGAGGCTTTACAGTTCAAACTACCTCCATTTCCAAAGACTAATAAATCCTTGTTATGAAGTTTAATATACAGTGTCACAGCTCCAGAACAGAATGCAGTCACTACATCACACATCATGATGTGAGCTTGTTGCTTATTATGTAAAGCTTGGGAAAAGATACAGTTTCACTTTTAAGATTGTAATGACTTTTTAAGCAGTATCCAAAGTAACTCAGTACAAAGATTGGCAAGGCAAGAACAGCACACATACAATAAAGTAGAATAGAATCAACCAGGCTGTAAGAGACCTCCAAGATCATCCAGTCGAACCTATCGCCCAGCCATATCCAGTAAACTAGACCATGGCACCAAGTGCCTCATCCAGTCTTTTCCTGAACACCCCCAGGGACGGTGACTCCACCACCTCCCTGGGCAGCCCATTCCAAAGACAAATCACTCTCTCTGGGAAGAACTTCCTCCTAACATCCAGCCTATACTTCCCCCGGCACAACTTGAGGCTGTGTCCCCTTGTTTTGTTGCTGGTTGCCTGGCAGAAGAGACCAATCCCCACATGGCTACGACCTCCCTTCAGGTAGTTGTAGACAACAATGAGGTCTGCCCTGAGCCTCCTCTTCTTCAGGCTAAACAACCTCAGCTCCCTCAGCCTCTCCTCACAGGGTTTGTGTTCCAGACCCTTCACCAGACTTGTTGTCCTTCTCTGGACATGTTCCAGCACCTCAACATCTCTCTTGAATTGAGGAGCCCAGAACTGGACACAGTGTTGAGTACAGGGGAAGAATAACCTCCCTCCTCTACTGGCCACACTGTTCCTGATACAGGCCAGGATGCCATTGGCTTTTTTGGCCACCTGGGCACACTGCTGGCTCATCTTCAGCCTACTATCCACCAGGTCCCTTTCTGCCTGGCTGCTCTCAGCCACTCTGTCCCCAGCCTGTAGTGTTGTTTGGGGTTGTTGTGGCCAAAGTGCAGAACCTTGCACTTGGCCTTGTTAAATTTCATCCCACTGGCCTCTGCCCACCCATCCAGCCTGTCCAGGTCCCTCTGCAGGGCTCTCCTACCTTCCAACAGATCAACACCTGCTCCTAGCTTGGTGTCATCCGCAAATTTAATGATACTGGACTCAATCCCCTCATCCAGATCATCAATAAAGATATTGAAAAGGACTGGGCCCAGCACTGATCCTTGGGGAACACCACTAGTGACTGGTTGCAAATTGGATGTGGCACCATTCAACACCACTCTCTGGGCTCGGCTTTCCAGCCAGTTTCTGACCTAGCACAGAGTGAATCTGTCCAAGCCATGAGCTGCCAGCTTTGCCAGGAGCTTGTTGTGGCAGACAGTGTCAAAGGCTTTGCTGAAGTCCAGGTAGACTACATCCATAGTCTTCCCCACATTCACCAGGCAGGTAACCTGATCATAAAAGGAGATCAGGTTGGTCAGGCAGGACCTTCCCTTCCGAAACCCATGCTGGTTGGGCCTGATCCCTTGGCCATCCTGTAGGTGCTTTGTGATGGCACTCAAGATGACCTTTTCCTTGACCTTGCCCGGCAAGGTCATGGAAAAATGACATAAAATATATTGACATATATTTTTTTTTCTATCTAGAGTGAATTCACAGGCTGACAACTATTAAGCCTAGTCAGTTTGAAATGCATATTGAAGGCAATAATAACCATATTCAAGGAGGTAATTTTCACCTTTTTTTTCTGTTTTGTTTTTTTTTTTTTTTTTTTCCCCCTCCCCACAGATATCTAATCACTACAAACATGTTCAACATAGGGTTGTTCTCCTTTATGCTAACAGTTACACTTTTGGAAAGATGTTTGGACCTCCCAATGGAAGGAAGATTTCTAGCACAAAGCCTGCTCATCGCACAGAAAAAAGTGAAGTGATCCGTGACAGCATGTGTAAATTCATTAGAGAATAGCTGGAATATTATTCTACTTTTTGTATCAGAAATGAAAACTTAGGGAAGTTGCCTTGAACATGTGATTGCTGGGAATCCCTGCTTGAAATCAGCTAGCTTAAGAAGCTGTAGCCAGACTCCTTGTTTGTAAATTATAATAGAGATGATATCAGGTACAGAATAAAGACAACAACTAATTACTGTAGCAATCCTGCTGGTACCCTCTCATACCATTTTTCTCATCTCTTCTTTCTTGGGTTCATCCTCTTTGAGGGTCTTCTGGAAGAACCTCTTAGACAAGAAGCCTTAAAGGCCCTCTTAGAGACTTAAAGCCTGATTTTTAAGGTGACATTACCAATAGTAGGTGTAGAAAAAGGCTCCTAACCACAGTGCTGTAAAGGTGTAGGCCTAGACATCCAAACAACTTTAGACTTAATCTAAACACTAGTATTGCTGGTGAGTTGCACTAGAGGGAAACTTGAGAGTCAGTAGAGACACCATAAGGAAAAAACAGAAGGTCTCTAGAACATTTGTGTACATAGCAGTGAAATTCCTGTGTTTTGGACAGGAATAATTACAGGCATCATAACACTGTGCAAAGCTCAGACAATAAACTCTTGTAAGTGTTGCTGAGTTAGTGCATATAGTGTACATTATTATATGCATTTGACTTTCAGTTGAAGTATTTCTTTATAGTCCAGGAAGGCTACTGATGAACATGGAATAACTTAAGACACAATTAAATGATATTTAATGTGTCTATTCTGTTATGACTGTTCAGTGAACAACAGGCTATCACAAATCTCTACACTTATAACATTGTATTGCACTGAATTTATAACCTAATAAAGGAAAAAAAAGTCCTTTCGTAAAGTCTTATTACATGCAACCTTGTAAAACTAGATGTGTCAAATGACATCAGTTAATTTTCCCTTTTGAGGAAATTTCCATGTCAGACTCAGAGTGTCTCACAGTCTCACAGTATCACCAAGGTTGGAAGAGACCTCATAGATCACCAAGTCCAACCTGTTACTACAGAGCTCAAGGCTAGACCATGGCACCAAGTGCCACGTCCAATCCTGCCTTGAACAGCTCCAGGGACGGCGACTCCACCACCTCCCTGGGCAGCCCATTCCAGTAGCCAATGACTCTCTCAGGGAAGAACTTTCTCCTCACCTCAAGCCTAAATTTCCCCTGGCGCAGCTTGAGGCTGTGTCCTCTTGTTCTGGTGCTGGCTGCCTGAGAGAAGAGAGCAACCTCCCCCTGGCCACAACCACCCCTCAGGTAGTTGTAGACAGCAATAAGGTCACCTCTGAGCCTCCTCTTCTCCAGGCTAAACAATCCCAGCTCCCTCAGCCTCTCCTCGTAGGGCTTGTGCTTATTGTAATTACAATACTTTGTGATTTGTGCTACGCTACATTTTTACATCAGATTGCACAGAAGAACTTCACTCTCTTCATCCATTGATTAAAAATTATCATGATTAAGAACTTCTACACCAGACCCTGTGAAAGACAGGGTTCCCAAAGTGCAGGCCATCATTTTTTAGTCTTTTTTCTAAATGCAATCACCGTGAAAGAGCCTGCTGAAAGCTGAGTGCCCAGGGGACTATCAGCAAGTCAGGCCAGAAAAGCCTTCACCACATACGTTAGCAAATCAGTGCCCAGGGAACTCCACAGCCTTACACAAAACCACTCCTCTTTAACATGCTTGAAACTCACCTTCTATTGGATCACCAAAGAATTCATTATCATGAATAGAAATTAGTGAATGACTAAACAAAGAACTAAAAAGGTAAAAGAGAGGGATAATTCGACTAGAGTCTTCTAAAGACATTGGAGAGCCTCTTGAAATCACCTGAAGAAGTGGCACCATAGACCCTGTAATCATTCGTCTCACCAGCCAGACTGAAAGCAGGTGCTTGCAAAATCCTTTCAAAGAGAATTATTCCTCTGCTGTTTACAGAAGCATACACACAAGCACTGAGCACAAAAGGAACTGTTTGTTCAGTTTGTCTGCTTGGCACAGTTGAGTTTTCTGTCCAAATAGCCAGGTTTTTCATTACCTTCATTGCATGTTCCACATGCTCTGTAAAGGCAAAATCTTTTATGTTATTGGGAGTAACACCTCACCAGCAGCTGCAGCTGAACTAGCTAAGCAATAGCTCACAAAGCCCTGGATAACACTAATTTGGAGATTTATTTAGCATTTGTCAGCTGGCTGTAAGGTGGAAATCAAAGTGAAGGGCATTACTGCACACCTGCTTGAAGGTTCAGGTGAAAGCAGCAACAGTATTAAATTCAAACACATGCATACATGGACAAAACTGACCATCTTTTCTGCAAATGCTTAAGGGATTTGCTGCCTTTCAAGTTCTGCTGAGAGAGGGCATTTGTTATGAGTGGGTTAGTTGAAATCCTAGTTTGGGGTAAAATACAATGAGGCTGATTTTAAAGTTATTAAATAATTTATTAATATATGTACAAAGATAATTCCCCAAAGTTATTTACAACTACCCACACAAGTTCTTGGATGCAGTTAGCAAAACTATTTTAGAGAATGTTTCTATACAATGGAATTTCGAAAGATTTTAGAAATATCTTTGATAGAGAGTCCTGTGGCTCAACTCACTGTTTGTGAAGTTAGCTAAATTCCTTTAGCAACTTGAATAAAGAACGAAGAATACTCACTACTCCTCACTTTCTAACGTCTGTGGCCCAAAAAATAGGCAGGAAAATATTTAATAGAAGTCCTG
>WAAF01003026.1:0-20591 GCA_013400475.1 Tricholaema leucomelas
AGGTATATATATATTTCTGGTATATTCTTTCATTTAGAGAATTTCCATATTATTTTCCATTGATTTTTCTATTGTGCCGTGTCGCAGGGTGGACTGGGCTGTCTCACTCTCAGGAAGCTTTCAAAACCCACTTGGATACATTGCGGTTGTAACCTGCCCTGTAGGTGAGCCTGCTCTGACAGGGCAGTTGAACTCGATGATCTTTCATAGGTCTCTTCCAACCCCTAACATTCTGAGATTCTATTTGGCATTGCACCTCTGTAACAGCAGCTCGAAGCCAGGAACAGAGCCCTCCTGTTTGAAAGCACAGACAGGTGCCACCAGCTGGCTGGTGAGAGCTCTTCCCAATGCGTTTTAGAATCACAGAAGCATTTTGGTTGAAAAAGACCTTTAAGATCATTGAGTCCAACCATTCCCTGATTCTGCCAAGTCTGATGCTAAAGTCTGAGGATATCTGAGTGCATTTACACAGAGAGCTTCCAGGCACTCTTCAACCAGTATCAGCCACCTTCACTGTCTGGTGAGCCATCACAAGGATACTCCACCAACACAGCTTTGATGATAATGGATAAGTTTTGCTAGTGCAGCATAATTGCTTCATGTTTTAATCACCTTTTATAGCACTAACAAACCGGTGTGGATGTTGTTAGGCTGCTATACTCAGATACCCACAGTCACACCACTTCATCAGTAGAGCTGTGTCAGCTCAAAGATGTCCAACAGGAGTCCTAAGGAAGATCTGGATGGCTGGGTTCAATGCTGTGGTTTCACCTCACAGTCCAGTTCTGCCTGCTGGGATGATGTCCTTCTGCAGCACCCCGAAGCAGGGCTGCCAGAAAAGCTGCACAGTCCCCTGATAATGTATAGTTTAGGGATAGTAAAGTGTCCTTGTAGCTAAAGCACCCATTGGGCATTCTCTCTTTGGAGTAAAAACAAGCTATAATGTATAATTTAGGGACAGTAAAGTGTCCTTGTAGCTAAAACACCTGTTGGGCATTCTCTCTTTGGAATAAAAACAAGCTATAATGTATAATTTAGGGACAGTAAAGTGTCCTTGTAGCTAAAACACCTGTTGGGTATTCTCTTTTTGGTGTAGAAACAAGCTATTTTGGTGTGACATGTGGATTCTGGCTAAAATGCACCCATGCTGGGGAACTCTTTCATTGTAATTACATCAGTGCTGGTAAAACAAATCTGTAAGCAGAGCAGAAAGGCTAAGTTGAAGGCTGGAGAAGCAGCACCCACAGCAAGTCCTTCCCATGCCTGAGAGCTCACAGGATCACAGTGAGTCCAATGTGAGGACCATTTCCTTAACAAAACTCCAGTTAGGTGAGTTGTGATGGTTTGGGTGTTACACCTCCACACCCCACCCCCCTTCCCCCCATGAAAACACCCAGACTAGACTCAGCTGAGCTGGAAATTAAGGAATGAAGCTTTATATTGACAACTTAGCACAATATACAAGCAGATGTTTACAACATATACAGCTATACACAGAAATACACAAGTTAAAAAGTAATACAGAAACACAACAGCCCTCCCAGAAACCAGACTCCCCAGGAGGGGGTCCAAACCACCCTTCCACCTCCTTTCCACCCCTCTACCTTATCCCAGACTTTGTCTTACATTCAAGGTGAGTTTGGAAGATCAGCCAGGGGTGTTAGAAAGCAGAAGGATTAGTTACACAGACAGCAGGTTAGGCAGCCAGAGGCACACAACAACTGTGTTATCTATGTTTGTGTTCATCTCAGCAAGCCTATGAGTGAAGTAGGCATCACCATTGTTTCCTTTTCACAGCCTGTAATCTAATTTCTCTCACTAAAATATCCTAGTTAGCCTCAAACTAGCACTTGAGTCTCTAGTTCAAATGTCCAAATTTTCCTTTTTATAGAATTGTTTCAGTTGGAGAAGCCCTTTAGGATCATCCTGTCCAACCAGGCTTTAACTCTACCTGAAACAAAGCTCAGGGCAAGTTCACATGAAACAGGCTAGCACAAATCTTGGTGCTGTCATCTCTACTTGGCTAAACTTTTCCATGAAATCTTTAGGAAGTCTGCCAGAATTGAGGCTCTGGGATGTGGATGGTTACCTTTAACAAAAATGGGTGCTGACCACTGCATCAGGAGGCAGTGGGTTTCACAGCATGCTTTACAAATACAGGCTGTTGTCCCTGCAGCTCTTTGTTGATGGGAAAAAGTCACAGTCCCAGCCTTGTATGGGCTCATCAGTTTACAAACAGAGTCCATTAAAAACCTGATAATGTATAAAATGAGTTCTTCCTCTGCAAGAGCCTCAAATCCACTATTTATCCTGCATCTAGATTAACAAACCACAAAATGAGCTGAAAACCTTTCAAAAAACTTTTTTTAAAAGGATGGGAATGTGGAAGCTTTCCAAAACTGAAACAAACCAAAACAAAACCATAAAGGGGAGAGTAATAAAATAAGATTGATTTTTGTCTGAGTTGTGAGTGTTAGCTGGAATGAGAAGATTTTTTTTCAACACCATTCCCCCCCCCTCCATGACAGTTAATTTAAAGAGTGTTAGGCAGTGTGCATTTATTCCCTGAGCAGATACTCAAGAGTCATAGAATGGTTTGGGAGAGACCTTAAAGATCCTCCAGTTCCAACCTCCTGCCATAGGCAGAGATACCTCCCACTGGCCCAGCTTGCTCAAGGCCCTGTCCAACCTGACCTTGAACACCTGTAGGGAGGGGGCATCCACAACCTCCCTGGGCAACCTGTGCCAGTGTCTCACCACCCTCACTGGAAAGAATTTCTTCCTAATCTCCAGTCTCAATCTCCTCTCTTTCAGCTCAAAGCCATTGTCCCTCCTCCTGTCACTCCCAGCCCCTGTCAAAAATCCCTCCTCAGCTCTCCGGTAGTTCCTTTCCAGTGCTGGAAGGCTGCTCTAAGGTCTCCCCAGAGCCTCTTTTTTTCAGGATGAAATTTCACAGCACACCACAAAATTAAAAACACCTTCCAATGCCTTTAAACCTCACCCAGGGCAGCACTAAGCCTCAAAGAGTTAGAATCAGAATATCTCCAGGGGTGGAACACCAACCACCTGCCTGGGCAACCTGTTGCAGTGTTCCACCATGCTCATGGTGCAGAACTTGTTCCTAACATCCAATCTAAACCTGCTCTTCTCTAGTTTGAAGCCATTGCCCCTCATCCTGTCACTGCAGGCCTTGGAGTCTCTGAAGTATTTCACAGAAGCACCGAATGGTTTAGGTTGGAAGGGACCTTAAAGGCTGCCTGCTGATTTGAAGCACAGGTGTGCCTGAAGGGTGATGTCTTTTTCATTCATGCTCAAAAGCTACTCGGGCAAGACTTGCAGGCAAAAATCATGACAGCCCCATTAATATATGGCAAGTGTTTCCAGCCTGACATTTTGTAACTGCAAAGTTGCTGGTGCAGGATCCCCAGACCTCAGTGCCATTCCATGGGGATGAAGAAGCTGCAGGGTAAACAGATGCCAGAGGAGAATAGGCAGACGTGCAGTGGGCACTCTCACGCTGCAAACCGCCTGTGCTGGGAGCACTGCAGCAGCTGGCAGGAGAGACCTCCAGGCTGGGCCACAGCACTGCTCCAGCTCCCAGCTCCAGCTCCCGGCTAGCACTTTGTGTGCTACGGATGTTGTGTGTCTGGGAAGTGTTCTGGGTGAAGATCTACACATGGCAGGGGACCTTGTCAAAGTAGATGTCTGTCTGGGGCTGGCAAGGAAGGTACTCCCCTAATATTCACAGCATCACAGAATACCGAGGCTGGAATAGGCTGAGATCAAGTGCAGCCTATGACCTAACACCACCACATCGACCAGACCATGTTGCAAAGTGCCACATCCAATCTTTCCTGAAATACCTCCAGGGATGATGACTCCATGACTTCCCTGGGCAGTCCAAACCAGTGCTTAGTCACCCTTTCCATCAGGAAGTGCTTCCTAACCTCCCCTGGCACAGCTTCAGGCCATGCCCTCTCACCATGGTGAAAAAGGTTAGTGAGGGAGAATCACAAAATGCATCGTGTTGGAAGGGAGCCTCAAAGGTCATCTTGTCCAACCCTGGTGCGTGAGCAGGCACAACTCCAACTACAGCAGGTTGCTCAGGGCCCTGTCAGGTCTGACTTTGAATGTCTCCAGGGATGAGGCCTCTACTACAACCCTGGGCAACCTGCTTCAGTGTTTCACTACCTTCATTGGGAAGCACTTCCTCCTGATGTCTAAACTAAGAGCAGAGAAGATGCCATTCAGTTTGAGCTCTTTTCTTCCCTGCCACTTAATGGACAATGAGGCCATAGAGGGATTTGTCCTGGTTTGAATTAGGACAGAACTAATTCTGGTCAGTGATTTGATTTTTCAGCTCAGGCTCTGCTCAAGGAGGAACTTTCTGCAGTCCAGGGCAGGTTTGCACAGCCAGGGTCTGCTTCTAGCAGGGAGAAACTGATGGGGAGAGTTCCTGACAAGGGTTGGCTACAGCAAGGCTCTGCCCTGGACTTGCTCCTCTGCAGATAAAGGACACTGCCACCTCTTGTGCCCCACCTTGAGGTGCAGGAAGTCAGAGATGCACCTGGGGGAAGGATGGGACAGAACAAATGACACTAAACTGACCATCAAGGGATTCCATCCCATGGATATCATCTTCAGGAGAAAGCTGAGGGATCACCTGTGACAAGCTCCTTCTTTATTGGGTGCCCAAGAAGGACTCTCTTAGTTCTGCCTTCCATCCTAACCTGTGTGTTCCTGAATCCAGCTCCCAAATAGCAAATCCTAAATCAGGATCCCATCTGCCTCTGAGTCCAGTCTGGGACTTCCCCAGTGCCTGCCCACAGCATCAGTGGTGACAGTGACGTTACTGCCATCAAAAACCTGGGTTCCATACTGGTTTGTATCTATTTGGGTATGTTTAATTTCAGTGTTATTGTTTCCATCCAAGCTGTTTAGATTTATTTCCCAGCCCATCAGTCTCTCTCCCTTATTCTCTTTCTCCTCCCTTTGGGAGTGGGAAGGAGGTTTCATAGTGTCTGTCAATTGTCTGGTGGCTGGGCCAGCCTTGGTCCTGACCAGATCCCACCCCATTAATGCTGCTAGGAGCATTTTCTGAGGCATTTGCTACAGATGAAACACAAATGCTTAAGAATTTAATAATAACAATCAAAAAATATCTCATCTTTTAATGATATAATTCCATAGAATCACGGAATGGCTCAGGTTGGAAGGGACCTCAGCATGTCCATGTGCATCCCTTGCTAAGCATGACCCAAAGGGTTACATAGAATGGCCTAGGTTGGAAGGGACCTCAAGGATCATTCAGCTCTAACCCCCTGCCAGCTCCAACCTAGAGTAGGTTGCTCAAGGCCTCATCCAACTTGGCCTTAAACACGTCCAGGGAGGAAGCATCCACAGCCTCCCTGGGCAACCTCTTCCATGGTGGATGTCTCACCATCCTCACTGTAAAGAAATACCTCCTAACATCCAGTCTAAATCTCCCCTCTCCCAGTTTAAACCCATTACCCTCATCCTGTCATTACCAGACCTTGTCAATAGTCCCTCCCCAGCCTTCCTGTAGGCCCTCTTTAGATACTGGAAGGCCACTACAAGGTCTCCTCAAATCCTTCTCTTCTCCAGACTGAAAAACCCCAACTCTTATAGTCTGTCCTCATAGCAGAGCTGCTGCAGCCCTCTGAGCATCTTCATGGCTCTCCTCTGGACCTGCTCCAGCAGTTCCATGTCCTTCTTGTGTTGGGGGCTCCAGAACTGCNAGACTTGCTGAGGGTGCACTGATTCCTCTGTCCATATCACTGACGAAGATGTTACACAGCACTGGTCCCAGCACTGACCCCTGAGGGACGCCGCTTGGCACTGGTCTCCAGGTGGACATTGTGCCCTTGATCCTTGCTCTCTGCATGTGGCCATCCAGCCAATTCTTAACCCAGCAGTGCTCCACCCATCAAGCCCATGTTTTTCCAGTTTGGTGACCAGGATGACATGATTTTATAAACTGGAAGTTATGAGAGGCTCACAGCAAATGACGAAGATCTCTTCCTTACCTTCATGACAACCAAAGAATCATAATCATAGAGTGGCTCAGGTTGGAAGGGACCTTAAAGATCATCTACTCCAACCTCCCTGCCATGGGCAGGGAAACCTCTCAACTAGACTTGACTCCTCAAGGCCTCATCCAACCCAACCCTGTACATACCCAGGGATCCACAACCTCCCTGGGCAGCCTATTCCACCAGCCTCATACCGAAGAGCTTTGTTTCATGAAGCTCTGTCCTCATGTCCCTCAGTGTTTTTTTCTGCCTTCCCAGCACCTCAGCCATACCTGTTGGACTGTTCTGAAGCTGAACTCAGTTTTTGGTCTACAACATGGTGGGTTTAACCTCTAACTGAAGAGCATCAGTGGATGTTCAGTGCTGCTTAAAGCAAGAACCAGCAGAGAGCATCCTGGCTTGTGCTCCCCCAGGTATTTTGTCAAGAGGCTTTCTTTGGCATTGCGGTTGTAAATCCAGGTCCATCCACGCTACCTGAAATGCCCTGACTCAGTATTTTGGGAGGGGAAGCCTGTCCTTGTGCTGGAGCAATCCCTGCTCGTGTAATCAGGTTGCCCTCTAATGGTTGGCTTTGATTCAGGTTGCTCTCAGGCTTGCTGATGGCAGAGGAGTACTCCTCTTGGTTCCTCTGATGGAGACCTCAATGCTTTACTCTGCGAGTCAATAGCTCAGGTGCTGGGCAGGTGCTGGGGCTCTGCTTTACAGGGGAGAAGGTGGAAACCTCTTCAGAGGCTGTGGCTGTGATGCTGTTTGTTTATAAAGCTGGGATTCGTTTCTTTTAACTAACAGCTATTGTATGGGAGCGTTGATCTACTTGAGGGTAGGAAGGCTCCGCAGAAGGACCTGGCCATGGCACAAAGTCAGTTGCATGAGGTTCAACAAAGCCAAATGCCAGCTCCCGCACTTGGGCCAAAACAACCCAAAGCAATGCTACAGGCTTGGGGCAGTGTGGCTGGAAAGCTGCCTGGCAGAAAGGGATCTGAGGGTTGCAATTGACAAGCAACTCAACAGGAGCCAGCAGTGTGCCCAGGTGGCCAAGAAAGCCAGTGGCATCCTGGCTGGGATTAGAAATGCTGTGTCCAGCAGCAGCAGGGAGGTGACTGTCCCCTTGTACTCAGCTCTGGTGAGGCCACACCTCAAGTGCTGTGTTCAGTTTTGGGCACCTCAATACAAGAGAGATGTGGAGGTGCTGGAGTGAGTGCAGAGGAGGGCAAGGAAGCTGTGAAGGGCCTGGAGGATAAATCTTGTGAGGAGTGACTGAAGGAGCTGGGGCTGTTTGGTCTGAAAAAGAAGAGGCTGAGGGCAGACCTCATGGCTCTCTACAGCTCCCTGAAAGGAAGTTGTGGAGAGACAGCTGCTGGTCTCAGGTCACAGGTAAATAGTGATAGAAGAAGAGGGAATGGCATCAAACTGCAACTGGGCAGGTTTAGACTGGACATAGGAAACATTTTTTCATAGGAAGAGTGGTCAGGTGTTGGAATGGGCTGCCTAGGGAGGTGGTTGAGTCACCAACCCTGGATGTGTTTTAAAGTTGTTTGGATGTGGTGCCAGTCATGAATCTGCTTGGAGACTGGTTTTGTAGCAGATGAGGCATGGAACCTGTTCAAACAAGCACAATGCCTGTCCTTGGTGTCTAAGCCATGCCACCACGGCAGATACTTGGAGAAGTCCAAGCTGGATTCCTTTGTATTAGGGCAAAGACACCTGCGAGTTTGTTCCTCAGCACTTGTCTCATTAATATCTAATATGGGAATGGCCCCTCCAAAAAAAAAATAAAATCAAAGTTTACTTGATTAGTGCAGATGCTAAACTCAAACTAGTTCCAGTATTGCACCTGAAGAGTTTGATCTGCAAGGGGTGGACTAGATCACCCTTAAAGGTCTCTTCCCACCCAAACAACAAGAACCATCAGCATGCACTTGCAGTCCAGAGTGCTGACCAGACCCTGGGCTGCATCAAGAGAAGTGTGGCCAGCAGGTGGAGGGAGGTGATTCTGCCCTCTATGCTTCTCTAGTGAGAGCCTATCTGGAGTACTGTGTCCAGATCTGGAGCCCCTATTACAGAAAGATCTGGAGGTGCTGGACATGTGCAGGGAAGGGCCAAGACAATGGCCAAGCAGAGGGCTGGAGCTGCTCTGCTATGAGGACAGGCTGAGTTGAGGTTGTGCAGTCTGGAGAGAAGGCTGTGAGGAGACTTTGTTGTGGCCTTGCAGTGTCATTGAAGTCATAGTGACTCCAAATTCATACCTTGGTTTGGTGGGAAGAGAGTCTCATCTGTGCGTGTTTGGCATTCCACTGTCTCCTTCAGTAGCTCCATCCTCATCCCTACAGCAAAGCAATGCAAATCCAGGCTGACCTGCACCAAGCAGGGACCTGCCAGCAGCTGACAGGCTCCTCTGTGCTTCCTCCCCTGCTGGATGTGCTGGGATGTGTCCAGAGAAGGGCCACGAGGATGATCAGAGGGCTGGAGCTGCTCTGCTATGTGGACAGGCTGAGAGAGCTGGGGTGGTCCTATCCTGAAAGGAGAAGGCTGTGAGGAGACCTTATTGTGGCCTTGCAGTATCTGAAGAGGGCTGCAAGAAAGCTGGGGAAGGAGTTTCTAGAGTGTCAGGTAGTGACAGGAGTGGGGGGAATGGAGCAAAACTAGGAGTGAGGAGACTTAAATTGGCTGTTAGGAAGAAATTCCTTCCCATGAGGGTGATGAGACACTGGAACAGGTTGCTCAGGGAGGTGGTAGAATCTCCATCCCTGGGCATTTTCAAGGCCATGCTGGGTGTGCCTTTAGGCAACCTAATCTTGCTGAAAGGACCAAAAAAAGTGTCCTCAGGCCCTTAAACAGATGAGTCAGAAACACTTGAAATGTGTTTGCCTTCATGGTGAGTTTAATGTTTCTAACCTCGGCGCAATTTACAATTACAATAAATATCACCAAAGGGGGGGGGGGGGGGGGGGGGGATAATATTAATGTAGCCACTTCAAATCCAAAAGGAAAGGCAAAGTGCAATCTGAGCAAGTTTTATCAACACACAATTTCCTCCAGCAAAACATCAATGCATCACTGCAGCCTGCCCAGAGATATTTATCTTTTGGGACGGCAAAATCATTTGCAGAGCATTTTAACTGCTAAATAAATATTTCACTGGCAACTTCTGAGGCATCATAAATGCAGTCAATATAAACAAAGCAATGTGGAAACCAGCTCCAGCCTCTCTTCAGATGGTTGTTGGCTTGTTCCTGGCGGCACAGGAGTCTGGGATGCCTTTGGCTGAGCCTCAGCCTTTTTCTTCCTGCTATTATAAGCAAGTTCCCTTAGTTTATTTGGAGGTGCTGGCAGCCAGAGCCACAGAGAGCTTTTGGTCCTGGTGATGCAACAAGTCCACAGTTAATTGAAACCTGACACTTAATGGTTAAGTTTAGGGTTTTTTTTCCTAATTAAATCCAGAGATTATGAAAAATATGGGATTTGCAACCTAGGAGGCAGAAGTTGTCCGCTTGGTTGTGGAACAAGAACATTAAGGCCATGGTGGCTTGAACTGCCTTGTGGGTCCCAGGCAGTGTGCTTCACCCCTGACCCTGTTGTTCCGATATCACAGAACGGTCAGGGTTGGAAAGAACCTCAAGGATCATCCAGTTCCAAAGCCCTTGCCATGAGCATGGACACCTCACACTAGATCAGGCTGCCCAGAGCTGCATCCAGCATGGCCTTAAAAACAACCAGGGATGGGGATTCTAACACCACCCTGGGCAACCTGTTCCAGTGTCTCACCACCCTCAAGGGGAAGAGCTTCTTCCTAAGGTCTAATCTAAATCTGCCCTCCTCTAGCTTGAATCCGTTCCCCCCACTCCTATCACTACCTGACACCCTAGAAACTCCCTCCCCAGCTTTCTTGCAGCCCTCTTCAGATACTGCAAGGCCACAATAAGGTCTCCTCACAGCCTTCTCCTTTCAGGATAGGACCACCCCAGCTCTCTCAGCCTGTCCACATAGCAGAGCAGCTCCAGCCCTCTGATCATCCTCGTGGCCCTTCTCTGGACACATCCCAGCACATCCAGAAGGGGAGGAAGTACAGAGGAGCCTGGCAGCTGCTGGCAGGTCCCTGCTTGGTGCAGGTCAGCCTGGATTTGCATTGCTTTGCTGTAGGGATGAGGATGGAGCTACTGAAGGAGACAGTGGAATGCCAAACACACACAGATGAGACTCTGTTCCCATCAAACCAAGGTATTAATTTGGAGTCACTATGACTTCAAGGAGGTCTTAACACCATTCCAAAACTTGGGATGTGTGTTCAGGAGGTCAAAATGAACTGCACTCATCCTACAGAAAAATATCATCTCACACAGAAAAATCAGCTACAGGAGAAGGGGTTGGACTGGATGATCCTTCAGCTCTCTTCCAAGCTGGGGGTCTACAACATTCCATGACAAGGGGGAATGGTCTGAAGCTGAAGGAGAGCAGAGTTAGAGTGGAGCTTCAGAAGAAGTTCTTCAGTCAGAAGGTGCTGAGACTCTGGAGCAGGCTGCCCAGGGAGGCTGTGGATGCCTCCTCCCTGGGGGTGATGAAGGGCAGGCTGGATGAGGCCTTGAGCACCTGGGTCTAGTTGAGAGGTGTCCTGCTCACAGCAGAGAGGTTGAAGGAGAGGATCTCTGAGGTCTCTTCCAGCTTAAGCCATTCTGTGGTTCTGTGACCATCACTCACATCACTCAAACCTTTCATCAGAGCGTTTGTACCCTTAACACCTAAGTATGCAGAGTGCCTGCATAGAGACCCAGCTTGACTCTGTCACAGTGCTCAAGCAGCTGTCTCTAGCAAACAGAGCTCTCTGCACTTCTGCACCTGCAGGCTCCAAATGAGCTTCTTGTCCCCAGCATCCCAGCTGATATTTAAGCTACTCACCAACAGGACACCCCCAGAAGATAAAGTGAGTGCTGCAGAAGTAGCCTGGCAGAAGCTCACAGGCAGTGCAGCAAAAGCAGCTGCAGCAGAGCAGACAGACCTACCAAAAGCAGACAAGAACAAAATGAAGAGGAGAACTGCCTGGACTCAGGCACTCCCTGGACCCTCACACAAGCTGCACTCAGAATTCAGGTGGGGAACTGCCAGACCTCCCATGAGATCATTGCCAGCTTCAGACACCTCTGCTGGTTCCCACACTGCACACTCACCAGCTCCAGCCTTGCACACCCTCTGCCTCTCTGCCCCCCACCCAAAACAGCACCTGGCCTCTTCCTCCCTCCATGGTATTAGCCACTCTCCTCCCTGCACTGCCTGTGTGAAGGATGTTCTAACTATTAGCTCTTCACCTAATTAACTCCAGGCTTTCTCTCATCTGCCAAACTTGATACTTTCCTCCTTTGCACACAGAATTTGCCATCTGCCTCCTTTCCCCTCTCAGTCTGGACTTTCTCAGCTGGGTTCTGCTTAGGAAGGATGAAACTGAGCAGGTTCTCCCCTGCACATTCAGGAGCTGTAAGCTCCCCATAGTAGTAGTACAGCAGAAGAACTGAGAAGAGCAAGAGCTTTGGCTGCCATCAGGACTGCTTGGGTGGTATGGACTCTATTCAGGGCAGGGATTATTCTCTGACTCTTCTGGGGGATATTTGGATTTATTAATCAGTTTATTAATCAAATAATTGTGCATCATTTGCCTAAGGCTAGGTTGGGGCAGATGATCTCTGAGGTCCCTTCCAACCTGAGCCCTAGAGGAGCTCAGCCTAAGGAGGCACACCCAGCACCCGTGAGTGCTATCAGAGGTATCATGAAGCCTATTCCTACCTGGCTGGGGGGCCAACCAGGCCCCCCAGCCTTTAGATCCCACTCCCATTCACCAGTGTGCACCACGGGGACTCACCAGTGATGACAGGAGGAGGATCCCTCTGCCCAAATGGGCAAGCTTAGGGCTCCTGCCTTTCCTGGGGCTGATTATAAAGGGAGTGGGCAGGGAGGGCAAAGTGGTCACACCTGGGGTGGGAGGAGACTCCAACATCACCCAGGTGCTGTGGGTTTGGGGGGAAAAAGGTGAAAATGTAGTGTGGGGTGGGAATGGAGCAGATGTGGTGGAAAAGGAGAGGTGGTGCTGAAAGGAGGGAGATGGAGAGGAAATGGACGGAGATGGAGGGGGGAAAGAGGCAGATGAGGGAAAGGGAAGGAGATGGAGAGGGAAGGAGGAATATGGGGGGAAAGAGGAATTGAAGTGAAAGGAGTGAGATGGGACATTAAAAAACATATGAAAACTGGACTGCAGTGTTCGCACTGAAACAGCCTTTGCATGGGCAGGCCTTTGCTGTTTCCTCTTGGAGTAGTGACCAGACATCTTCACCAGCTCACCATGTTGGCTGAAGAAGAGCAAGTCACACCTGACAGAGACACTCCAACCTTGGAGGGTCCCTTCCAACCCAATGCAAGCTGTGAGTCTGTGAACAATGACATTAATGGTCAACAGTGATGGCAGGAACAGCCCACACAAACTGTCCTGTAGCAGTTTATGCATCTCATAGAATCACAGGATCATGCAACGGCAGTGGTTGGAACTGACCTCTGAAGATCATGCAGTTCAACCCCTCTGCCAGAACATGGTCACCTAGGACAGGTCACACAGGAACACAGGTGGATTTGGAATCTCTCCTGAGGAGGACACTCCACAACCTCTCTGGGCAGCCTGCTCCAGGGCTCTGTCATCCTCACAGTAAAGAAGTTTCTCCTCCTGTTGATGTGGAACCTCCTGTGCCGCAGCTTGTACCCACACAGAGGTCTGTATGATCATCATGGGGAACACATTTGTCTGCCATCTGAGCAAACACCTAGAGCTTTGAAAGCTGTGAGTGGGTTGGGGTAATCTTACCTCATGTATGGGACATAATCTAATTAATGAGGTGTTAACCACCTACCACAGCCTCTCATGATTTAGATATTTCTGCACTTTGGGTTTTTTTTTCAGTAGTGTACTGGAAGGACAGAAAACTCCCTCTCTTGTAGCAGCACACTTAGTTTATGGAGCCAGCAGCTCTTAGTCTATGGAGGCAGCAGCTCTTAGTCTATGGAGGCAGCAGCTCTTAGTCTATGGAGGCAGTAGTTTTTAGTCTATGGAGGCAGCAGCTCTTAGTCTATGGAGCCAGCAGCTCTTAGTCTATAGAGGCAGTAGTTTTTAGTCTATGGAGGCAGCAGCTCTTAGTCTATGGAGCCAGCAGCTCTTAGTCTATGGAGCCAGCAGCTCTTAGTCTATGGAGGCAGCAGTTCCCCCCCCTCCCCAGTGTTCAAAGCATGATTAAAACCATCAGAAGAATGCTGCATCACACAGGAAAAGCTGAACATGCACCCACTTCACTTCAGCTGTGGCTGGGAAATACATTCTTGTGCTGATAATTGGGTCTAAAAACAGAGGGAAGAGTTTATTCACTCCAAAACTCCATTTAAATGGAGCCTGTTGCTCAAGTCTCTTGGTGGTAACTGCAATTTAATCCTTGCTTGAAAGGATTTCTCTTTTTTTGATGAATTGAACACACAGGAAGAAGCTGACAATACAGTTCCTCACAGGAGAAACAGCTATTTTTAGTCATTTGCTTAAATTTTCGGGTTGCTTTGTTCCTGTCCAATCTCAGTCTTTACTTTGGCGAACATCCCGGTTTGAAAGCAGGCTCAAAGTGCTGGGGCTGCAGCGGGGCTGGGGGCTTTTGCATGTGCTGAAGGGCTTGGCTGAATGAGTTGTCAGGATGGCGTTTACAGAGCTGGGGCCAGCAGTGGCTGCTAGAAGATGGTGGAGCTTTTCTTGCCTTTCCTGTCATGTATTTCAGAACCGCAGCATTGGCTCAGTTGGCAAAGCTCTCTATGGTTGTCGAGTCTGAGCATCGACCCAAGCATGGCCACTAAACCATGTCCCCAGCTGCCATGGCCACACCTTTCTTGAACACCTCCAGGGATCCATCACCTCTCTGGGCAGCCTGTGCCAATGCCTGAGCATGAAATCACTCTGGCAAATAATGTGGGAAGGATTGAGCGCCCTTGGCTCTTCCCCACTTGTGGTGACCCAAGGAGAGCTTGAGGGGTAGCTCCTGCTCTGCACAAAGCCTGGCAAGCACCCCAGGGGGACTGGGAGGGGATTTAGGATTTTACTTTATAGGCTTTAGGATGAGGAGAGGTTCAGGCTGGATGCTTCTTCACTGAAAAGCCTCTCAAACACTGGAACAGGCAAAGCTCTCTATGATCATTGAGCCCAAGCATCGACCCAAGCATGGCCACTAAACCGTGTCCCCAGCTGCCATGGCCACACCTTTCTTGAACACCTCCAGGGATGGTGACTCCACCACCTCTCTGGGCAGCCTGTGTGATCTTTAAGGTACCTTCCAACCCAGGCTGTTCCATGACTCTATGAAGTATGCAGAATCACAGAATTTTTAAGGTTGGAAAAGATCTTTAAGACTGACTCCAACCATTAGCCCAGCACTGCCAGGTCACCACTAAACAATGCCTTCCAGCATCACAGCTACATGGCTTTAGATCAGCTCCAGGAATAGCAACTCTACCACTGCCCTGTGCAGCCTGTTCCAGGGCTTGACAATCCTTTTGGTGAAGAGATTTGTCCTGATATTCAACCTCAACCTGCCCTGATTCAACTTGAGGCTCTTCCTTATAGAATCATGGAATAGAATGGTTTAGGTTGGAATGGAGCTCAAAGCTCATCCAGTTCCAACCCCCTGCCATAGGCAGGGACACCTTCCACTAGAACAGGTCACTCAAGACCTCATCCAGCCTGGCCTTGAACACCTCCAGGGAGGGAGCATCCACAACCTCCCTGGGCAGCCTGTGCCAGTGTCTCACTACCCTCACTGTGAAGAACTTCTTCCTAACATCCAGTTTAAATCTCCCCTCTGCCAGTTCAAACCCATTACTCCTCATCCTGACATTACCAGACCTTGTCAATAGTCCCTCCCCAGCCTTCCTGTAGGTCACCTTCAGATACTGGAAGGCCACTCCGAGATCTCCTTGAAGCCTTCTCTTCTCCAGGCTGCAGACCCCCAACTCTTGTAGCCTGTCCTCATAGCAGAGCTGCTGCAGCCCTCTGAGCATCTTCATGGGGCCTCCTCTGGCCTGGCTCTATCAGTTCCACATCCTTCTTGCCTTGGGGGCTCCAGAACTGCACACAGTGCTCCAGGTGGAGTCTCACGAGGGCAAAGATCGGATCGACTTGCCCATGGTAGAAACCTAACATCCTTCCCACCTCAATAAGCTTGCAGAAGAGAGCAGAGTTAGTCCATGTTACAGGGTGTATTTTTCTGTATAAATAACCTTTTTTTTTTTGGTTAAAGAAATGCTGTTAACCTGCACCTGCATCGTGCTGCTAAGGAGTGCTGAAGCGGGAGGGAAGCAGCTGACGGCTCCGTTTGCGCAGGGATTAATTCGCGACGCCTTTTTCTGGCTTGACAGGTTGGGTAGCAGAGAGCCTTTTCCTGGCTGACACATCCCAACCCTCACACTTTAAACATTCTATTTATCAGCCCTTTATTAAATATACAAAACAAGACCGCACTGGCCGAAGCCTGTCACAGCCCATTTTGTTGTCACAGCGCATTTCGCTCCGTGCTGAGGAATGAGAGTCCAAGCCGCAGTGTCGGAGCCTTTTAGCCTCAATGGCTTTTAAAAAAGCTCACAGCTTAAAATAATACATTATTAAGGTATTCAGGCTTGTCAAAATTAATAATTAATATCACATTTCTGTTCCACACACATACACAGAGCCTTTCATTCCCTTCAGTTGTTTGTACTCCAGCCAAAGAGGGCTGCGAGTTGGGACCTTCTCCTGTGGCAGAAGCTTGCCCAGGAGGCTCAGGACTGCTGGCTCCTGGCTCCCTGACATTAGCTTTGAGCTGAGGAGAATGCTCTGAGAGATCTCTACAGGCTTCTGCATGCATCATTGGCTGGGCTACTGAAAACTGAGTCAACAGGATGTGTACAACATAAGTAAACAAGATAGAGAGTAGATGCAGCAGTAGGACTTCTCTTCCAGCATCCTGCTTTCCTATGTCAGGAGCCCTCCTTGGGGATTTCAGCAGCTGTTGCCATCTTAGAGCTGATCATGCCTGATGTTTTTAGTTGAATGGACAGGGCTGGGTGCTAGGTTGGACTGGATGATCTCGGAGGTGTCCTCCAGCCTGGTTGACTCTATGATTCTATTCTATGATTCTCCTGGTTTGTGTCTTTGGAAGTTGCTCAGATCAGAAAGTGCAGCTCGTCCCACGAGTCCATGGGTAATTTCACCACAGGACTGTGGGACACAGCATGTATTTGCTGCTGATATGCACACTAGATTTTATGTCAGCTCGTGGATCCCTCCCCTCCTCCCTGGGGGTGTTCAAGGCCGAGTTGAATGAGGCCTTGAGCAACCAAGTCTAGTTGAAAGGTGTCCCTGCCCATGGTGGGGAGGTTGGAGTGGATGATCTCTGAGGTCCCTTCCAACCTGAGCCATTCTATGACTCTATATCTACACTACACATTAGGCTGTTTACAACAATCAGAAAAGCCAACTGATAAATCTGACACGAAAAGATGTGCAATATCTGGATGAAAAAAGTGGAATGGGAAAGGCATTTCCTAACTCTGGGGTTTTTTGACTGCTCTAAAGCCTGTGAGATCCATTTGGATGTCAAAGTGGCTGTGAGTGTTCCAGGTGAACTCTCGTGTAGCTGCTGATAAAATCAAAGCCCGGAAGGCTGCTCGCAAAGAGCTCTTCGTTCCCTCCAATCAATCTGTCCCACGTTGGCCACTTCAAAGAGGTGCTGGAGAAAAGATGCAACATTTCTGTCAGTTTTGCAAATTTATTTAAATCAGCTGTGGGTTTGAGAAGCTTTTTCCTTTTCTTTTTTTTTTTTTTCCTTTTCTTTTTTTTTTCCTTTTTATTTTTGTTCTCCAGCTGGGTCAGAAGCAAATGCACAGCAATAGTCAAGCTCTCTCTGCTGCTTGGTGACATGCCAGAGATGATAAGAGAAAATAAATACAATGAAATAACTTAAAAGAGAAGGATTGAGATTTAGTTTTTAGATGCTGAAATACAGTGAAGTTGTGGTTATTTTATGTAATGGGAAATAAGAATAGGAGAATCATAGAAGCAACCAGGTTGGAAGGAACCTCCAAGCTCATCCAGTCCAACCTAGCACCCAGCCCTGTCCAATCAACATAGAATCACAGAACTGACCAGGTTGGAAGAGACCTCCAAGATCATCCAGTCCAACCTAGCACCCAGCCCTATCCAGTCAACTAGACCATGGCACTAAGTGCCTCATCCAGGCTTTGCTTGAACACCTCCAGGGATGGTGACTCCACCACCTCCCTGGGCAGCCCATTCCAATGCCAATCACTCTCTCTGGCAACAACTTCCTCCTAACACCCAGCCTAGACCTCCCCTGGCACAACTTGAGACTGTGTCCCCTTGATCTGTTGCTGCTTACCTGGCAGAAGAGACCAACCCCACCTGGCTACAGCCTCCCTTCAGGTAGTTGTAGGCAGCAATGAGGTCTGCCCTGAGCCTCCTCCTCTGCAGGCTGCACACCCCCAGCTCCCTCAGCCCCTCCTCACAGGGCTGTGCTCCATTTCATGATCCTGTGATTCTATGAAATGCATACACTGCTACAGGGCAGTTCACACGGGCTGCTCCTGTCAGCAGTGCTGACCACCAACGTGTTTAGAACAGACTCTTTTTTTACATCATTTGGAACTCGAGAGAGTTTGGGTTTGTTCTCTCCCAAAATTCATGGTGTTGTGGTTAAGTGCACAGATGTCCATTTGTAGAATCAGAACAGCAGAGGATGCTTTGTAGGCCAATGAGGTTAAATAAGGCCAAATGCCACATTCTGCACTTGGGTCACAACAATTCCATAAATGCTCCAGGCTTGGGGCACAGCAGCTGGGAACTGCCTGAAAGAAAAGGACTTGAGAGTGTTGATAAACAGACAGCTGAAGATGAGCCAGTGTGTGTCCATGTGGCCAAAGCCACCAGCATCCTGACCTGGACCAGCAATGGTGTGTGGCCAGCAGGGCCAGAGAAGTGATTGTGCCCCTGTAACGGGCACTGCTGAGGCCACACCTTGAGCACTGGGTTCAGTTTTGTGCCCTCCACTCCAAGAAGGACACTGAGAGGATGGAGCAGGTCCAGAAAAAGGTAACAAAGCTGGGCAAGGGTCTGGAGAACAGGGCTGGTGAGGAGTGGCTGAAGGTACTGAGAGGCAGTTTAGACTGGAAAAGAGGAGAGTGAGGGGAGACCTCATTGCTCTCTACAGCTCCCTGAAAGGAGGTTGGGGTGAGGTGAGGCTCTTCTCCCAAGTACCAAGTGATAAGACAAGAGGGGAAATAGCCTCAAGATGTACCAGGAGAGGTTTGGGTTTGATACTTGGAACAATTTCTTCCCCAAGAGGATTGGCAAACCCTGGCTTAGATTGCCCAGGGCAGTGGTGGATTCCCTGTCCCTGGAGGGGTTTGAAAGTTGTGTAGATGGAGTGCTGCAGGACATGGTTTAGTAGTGACTTGGCAGTACTGGGTTTACAGTTGGCCTCAATGATCTTAAAGGCCTCTTCCCATCCAAACTATTCTATGCTTTTAGGTACTGCTTCATATTGTGTTCCTCTTGCTCTTTGCCTGAAAACAGATGATAGATTCCCACACATCTATTCTGAGGTCAAAGATGCTTTCCTAACTCTTCCAAAAAGACCCATTTAGTGTCTTACACATGCCCTTGTTTGAGGAGAGAGTTAATAAAGGTGGAGCTGGGAAAATCCTGAAGGAAGATCAAATTTAAATGTAAACATCTTTGCTACTTTTTAAAAGGGAATTAAGGGAAAAAGGATATAGAAAATTACAGGCTTGGGTAAAACTGTGTCTGAGGGTAATGTTTGCTTTCTAAAGCCTTGCAGACTGTGCCAGCACATTCTCAAAGAGACATATCCTGAAACATGAGAAAATAATCATGACTTTATTAAGCAAAATGTTGCTACTTTTATCAAATAATGGAAGTGTGGTAGCAAAGTAAGTTGGCCTCGATGGGATGGGTAGGCTGTGCTTTGGCAGGACCTGTTCTAGTGGGAGCTGTCCCTGCCTATGGCAAGGGGTTGGAACTGGATGATCTTCGAGGTCCCTTCAAACCTAAACCGTTCCATGATTCTATGATCAGTGGTGGTAAGGAAGATGTGATTCCCAAAGGTCTGTCAAAAAAAGCCCTTCCATAAAAAGGAGAAATTCTGAAATGCAACTAGCAGTGGCACCCTGCAAAGGGGTGCAGCACAATGTTGCACCTGGCACCCTGTAAAGAGATCCAGCACAATGCTGTAGTGATAGGACAAGGGACAATGGCTTCAAACAAGAGCAGAGCAGATTTACATTGGCTGTTAGGAACAAGTTCTGCACCATGAGCATGGTGGAACACTGCAACAGGTTGCCCAGGGAAGTGATTGAGGCCCCATCCCTGCACATATTCAAGGTGAGGCTGGACAGGGCTCTGGGCAAGCTGATCTAGTTGATGTCCCTGCTGACTGTAGAGGGGGTTGAACTGGATGAGCTTTGGAGGTCCCTTCCCACCCAGACCATTTTATGATTCTACAGTTCTTAGCTAATTTAATTCCTAAGCCTGATTTGGTGTCAGTACTTGAAGCACAATAAATAGACCCAAAAAATCAGAGCTCTGTATGAAAAGCTCACCGAAAAGCTCACCGAGAGACCGAAGGAGGTCTGCATGTGAGCTAACCAATTTATTCCCAGTTGAGGTTGGACTTGGATTTTAAAGGTAGCAAAACACACCTCTGCCTTCCACAAGTGCAGCTCAAGGCTGAAAGCTTTCAGCACTCTTCCAAACCAGGATGTGCTGACCCAAGCAGGTTTTAGTGCAAGAAGTTGGTCCTCAAAGGAGAATTTACAGCCACTGTGCTGGATGTTCTGGTGACAGTTATGAGTAGCCCATGAAGAGACATTCCCTCTTAGGGCTGCTGTAACTCAGCATCTCTCTGACAATCAAGACTGCAAGACATCATTACCATAAACTCAAAACTGGTCCTTGTAACTCTGTCTGGTAGGGGTTAGGAACCTCTTGGCCAGAGGGGCACATTGCTGTGCCATGCAGAACTTGCTGAAAGACCTGGCACCTTCTGTAGATACATTTATTATTTGTACTGGGTTTATTTTTGCACTTTTAGTTCTTACTTTTCCTGTTGTTTCCTCATTTTTTTCCTCTTAGGCAGCTCTTCTTCAGCCAACATAGAGAACCAGTGAAGATGTCTGGTCACTACTCCAAGCAGAAGGAACACAGAGTTGATCATACAAAAGCTGTTTCAGTGCAAACACTGCAGTCCAGTTCTCATATGTTTTTTGATCTCACTTCTCTCCCATCTCCCTCCTTTCCCCTCCATCACCTGTTTCCACCATCTCTCTCCTTTTCTTTCCTTGCCAGCTCCTATTTCTGCCCTTCTTCCACCTTCCCTCTCCATCTTCTTTCCTTTCCCCCATCTGCCTCTTTTCGTTTCCATCTCTATCCTTTTCCTCCATCTCCCTCCTTTCAGCACCACCTCT
>WAAF01003027.1:0-44552 GCA_013400475.1 Tricholaema leucomelas
AAGGCTAGTAGAAAAACAGTGGGCACCCAAATGGATGCCACACACAGTCATGCAGATGTTCAGGCAACTGGTTGCAGAGCATGCCGGAGCTTGGCACTTGATATGGAGGACAGCAGGGACAACAGCTGTGTTAGATGTGAACAGATCGGGGATCTGATGAACATGGTGGCTAAAGAACTAAAAGAAATGGTGGAAAGGTTACAAACTATGGAGACTGTGAAAGGGAAATTGAATATTTTCATAATCTAATCCCCCCAAAGAAACCTGAACTAGAGTTAACTCTTAGTGGAGCAGAGAGTCCAATACCCTCCCATCAGCAAGCCTCTCAGCCTCCATGTAATAACCCCCATCAGCAGGGTCAATAGGAAAAGGTCTCTGCCCGATAGAACAAATGCAAACAGAGCAAGCACACTACTTTAAGAAGCATGCTGCCTTCAGTGCACTTGCAGAATAGGTATGAGGGTCTGCAGGAGGAACAGGTTGTCAGCAAGGATGAGGACTCAAAAAGCCCAGAAACTGCATCAAAGACAGGTTGTCTCAGGCCAGTCATCAAAAATAATCCTAAAAAGAAACCTTGAAGGGTCATTGATAGGAGATTCCCTACTGAAGGAAGCAAAGGGCCCGATATGCAGACCAAACTCACTTCATAGAGAGGTCTGCTGCCTCTCTGGTGCCCAAGTAAGAGACATTGTAGGTAAAATTCTCAACCTCATGAGTCCTTCAGACTACTGCCCACTTCTGGTCTTTCAAGTGGGTAGTGACAATGCAACAATGAGAGGCTAATGATCAATTAAAAGAGTCTTCAGAACCTTAGGGCAGCTGCTAAAGGGATCAGGAGCACAAGTTGTGTTCTCCTCTATCCCTCTAATGCCAGTGATGGACGAGTGAACACATAGGAAGAGCCAACAGCTCAAAAGGGGCTGGTGTCATCAACAGAGGTTTGGATTCTACAATCATGGCTCGGTCTCCAAGGCACCAGACCTGCAAACAACTAATGAGATGCATTTGTCCTGGAGGGGGAAAAAGATCCTGGGTTAGGAATTGGCAGGGCTCATTGATAGGGCTTTAAACTAGATTCGAAGAGGGAAGGGGTTAATAGTCTCCTGATGGCTGGTGACAAACAGTGGGGCAGCTCACTGGAGGCAGAGGGGTGGAGAGCCAACAAGGTCCCTCAACTTGATGCCTTGAAGCAAGCCAGGGATGATGCACCAGGACAATCTGAGGAAATCATGGGACTTGGCACAAGACCAGCACAGCTGAAGTGCTGCTATGCAAATGCACAGAGCTTGGGCAACAAACAGGATGAATTAAGGTCCACTGTGCTGCTACGATGCCATGACATAGTGGCTATTGCTGAAACTTGGTGGGATGATTCCCATGACTGGAATGTAGGGATAGATGGGTACAAGCTCTTTAGGAAGGATAGGCAGGGAAGGAGAGGAGGAAGCATTGCCCTCTATATCAGTGACCAGCTGGAATCAGTGGAGTTCCACCTGGGGAAGGATGCTGAAATGGTTGAGAGTGTATGGGTTAAAATTAAAGGGAGCACAGGGGAGAGTAATGTTACTGTAAGGGTTTGCTACAGGCCACCTGACCAGCGGAACCAAGCAGATGAGGCCCTTCACAGGCAAATAGAAGCAGCTTCCAGGCCACAAGCCCTGGTCCTCGTGAGGGATTTCAACCACCCTGACATCTGCTGGAGGGACAACACAGCAAGGCATCAGCAATCCAGGATGTTCTTGAATGGCTTAGATGACAACTTCCTCTTCCAAATGGTAGAGGAACCAACAAGAAGAGGTGCTATGTTGGGCCTTGTTCTCACCAATAGGGAAAGTCTGGTGACCGAGGTGAGGCTCAGGGACAGCCTTGACTGCATCGACCATGATGCAGTTTAATTTAAGATCCTCAGGGCAACCAGGAGGACATATTCTAAGCTTATGACCCTAGACTTCAGGCATGCAGACTTTGATCGCTTCAGGGATCTGCTGGCCAAAGTATCATGGGATGAAGCCCTAGAGGGAAGAAGGGCCCAGGACAGCTGGTCAGTATTCAAGGATCACCTCTGTGTCCATAAGCAATGTATACTAACAAAGAGGAAAGCAGGGAAGAATGCTAGGAGGCCTGCCTGGCTGAGCAAAGAGCTCATGGACACAGTGTCACACAAAAACAAACTCTACAAGGAGTGAAGGAATGGACAGCTGGATTGGGGAGTATATAAGAAGCTGCCCGAGCAGCTAGAGCTCTGATTAGGAAAGCCAAGACATAGTTTGAATTGAATCTAGCCAGGGAAGCCAAAGGGAACACCAAGAATTTCTACAGGTATATTAATGGTAAAAAGAAGCCTAGGGAAGGTGTGGGCCCCCTCAGAAAGGAAACAGGTGAAATGGTCACAAGTGACATGGAAAGGGTGAGGTTCTCAGGTTCTCAATGACTTCTTTACCTCAGTTTTCACTGCAAAGACCTACAGCCACACTCCTGGAGCCATGGAAGATAATGGCAGGGGCTGGAAGGAAAAACTGCCCATCATAAGTGAAGATCAGGTTCGTGATCACCTGAAGAAGTGTTGAAGTCCATGGGACCCATGGGATACACCCACGAATGCTGAAGGAACTGACAGATGAGGTTGCTAAACCCCTCTCTATTCTATTCCAAAAGTCATGGCAGTCTGGTGAAGTCCCCACTGACTGGAAAGGGGAAACATAACTCCCATTTTCAAAAAGGGTAGGAATGAGGAGCCAGGGAACTCCAGGCCAGTCAGTCTCACCTCTGTGCCCAGTAACATCATGGAGCAGATCCTCCTGGAGGCACTACTGAGACAGAAGAATAGTGAAGAGGTGATTTGGTACAATCAGCATGGCTTCACCAAGGGCAAATCCTGCCGGACAGACCTGGTAGCCTTCTATGAACAGGTCACAACATGAATAGATGAGGGGTGAGCAACTGATGTCATTTACCTGGACCTGAGCAAGGCCTTTGACACTGTCCTGCACCACATCCTGGTCTCCAAGATGGTGACACATGGGTTTGATGGGTGGACCACTAAATGGATAAAAAACTGGCTTGATGGCCGCACTCAAAGAGTGGATGTCAACTAGTCCATGTCGAAGTGGAGACCAGTGACAAGTGGAGTCCCTCAGGGATCAGTCATGGGACCAGTCTTGTTCAACATCTTTTTGGGTGCCATGGACAGTGGCCCTGAGTGCACCCTTAGCAAGTTTGCTGATGACACCAAGCTGTGTGGTGCAGCAGACACACTGGAGGGAATGGATGCCATTCAGAGGGACCTGGACAGGCTGGAGAAGTGGGCACAAGCCAACCTCATAAGGTTCAACAAGACCAAGTGCAGGATCCTGCAGCTGGGTCGGGGCAATCCCAAGCACAAATACAGGCTGGACAGTGACTGACTGAAGAGCAGCCCTGAGGAGAGGGACTTGGGGGTGCTGGTGGACGACAAGCTCAACATTAGCCAGCAGTGTGCACTTGCAGCCCAGAGAGCCAACCAGATCCTGGACTGCAACAACAGAAGCATGGCCAGCAGGTTGAGGGAGGTGATTCTCCCCCTCTACTGCGCTCTGCTAAGACCCCACCTGGAGTACTGCATCCATTTCTGGAACTCCCATTAGAAGAAGGATGTGGACACACTGCAGCACCCTGGACACACTGCAGCCCCCTGGAGAAGGGCCATTGGGATGATTGGAGGGCTGAAGCACCTCTCCTATGGGAATGGACTGAGAGCATTGGGGCTGTTTGGTCTGGAGAAGAGGAGGCTCCAGGGTGATGTTCTTGTGGCCTTTCAGTATCTGAAGGGTGCCTACAAAAAAGCTAGGGAGGGACTTTTCAGGATATCAGGGAGTGACAGGACTAGGGGGAATGGAGTGAACCTGGAGATGGGTAGGTTCAGGCTGGACGTGAGGAGGAAGTTGTTCAGCATGAGAGTGGTGAGACCCTGGAGTCAGTTACCCAGGGAAATGGTTGAGGCTTTAGGGCCTTGGATCAAGTGGTCAAGGGAGTGGGAGCCCAGGTAATATCCTCTTCTATCCTCCCTGTTGAAGGTACCAACCCAGAGCAAGTGAGGAGGACTCACATGCTCAACAATTGGCTTCAAGACTGGTGCCTTCAACAGGATTTTGGTTTCTTTGACCATGGATCCCCCCACATGACACTACGTCTGCTGGCAGCAGATGGGGTGCACCTCTCTCCAAGTGGAAGGAGGTTTATATCGCAGGGGTTGGCTGGTATCATTAATCATGCTTAAACTAGGTTGGAAGTGGGGGAGGCTGGAAGCCAGGCTTACTACAAGCAAGCCTGAGACAATTGTGAGGCCATGTGTCAGACCAACTGGTGGCTTGGGGGAGGTAGGTAACAATGAGTTGTGTGCTGGAGAAGAGGCAAGATATGGCATATCAGGGAGGGAGGCTAATAGAAGCCTTCATCCTGTTACCCTGCAGCATAGTGGGGACACACAAGAACTCCTTAAGTCTTGCAGAGACGGAGCATAGGGATCAAGCAATGAGGAATCAGCACATGCAGAGCTTACTGCTAGATTGGGGGCCATGGAAGAGGCTGGGAATGCTGACAGCAAGAGAGGAAGCTAATGGACTAACTCCCTGCCTGAAATGCTTATTCACCAATGCACAGAGTGTGGGGAATAAGCAGGAGGAGCTGGAGATCTGTGTTAGGCTGAATGACTCTGATATAATTGCCATCACTGAAACATGGTGGGACAACTCTCACGACTGGAATGTTGTCATGGATGGCTCTGTACTGTTCAGGAAGTATAGATCAGCAAGACGAGGTGGGGGAGTTGCCCTCTATGTGTGAAAGCAACTGAAATGTGCTGAGTTCTGCCCAAGGCAGGGGGCATAATAGGTTGAAAGCTTGTGGGTAAGAATTAAGGGATGTGGAAAAGGAGATTAAATTGTTGTAGGGATCTATTATAGACCACTAAACCAAGAGGAAGATGTTGATGAGGCCTTCTACAGACAGATGGAGGTAGCCTCTAGAGCTAACTCCTTGGTACTCATGGGAAACTTCAATCACCCTGATATTTGCTGGGAAGATCACACAGCCAGGCACAGACAGTCCAAAAGGCTCTTGCAGTATATCAATGGTAACTTCTTGATGCAGACAGTGGAGGAACCAACAAGGAGAGGTACACTGCTAGACCTTGTATTAACTAATACAGAGGGACTGGTTGAGGACATTAGGGTCAGGAACAGCCTTGGGGACGGTAATCATGACATGGTGGAGTTTAGTATTCTAAAGGGTAGAATCAGAGCAACAAGTAGAATTGCAAGCCTGGACTTCTGCAGAGCTAACTTTGTGCTCTTCACGGACGTGCATGCAGAAATCCCACGGGCTAAGGCTCTGGAGGGTAAAGGAGCCCAAGAAAGTTGGCTAATTTTTAAAGACCACTTCTTCCAAGCCCAAGCTAGGTGTGTTNTAATAACACAATATGGCTTATTATAACTATATTACAATAACTAGCATACAACTATTAACAGAGGGAGGATTTTTCCCCATGGCTCAATGCCGCTTGGGGTCAATATGCTATTTGCCCAGCAGAGCGGGCTGAAACACTTTCCACCTTATTGCAGGAGTCTAAAGATATTACAGATAGTACAGAGGCTTTAGGGTATTTACTCACAATTCTGATGAATCATCAATAATCATCAATCACCCTCTGGGTCTTTGTCAACAGCCTATTTACCTAGAGTCCAAACCTCAGGGGAACTTTGCACATGGACCGTGAGGCTGGAAATCCTCCCGGCTTGAGGGGAAATGAATAATCCTCTCGGCTTCTGGGAGAGGATGCAGTCTTCCCACCTCTCTGGGGGAAATGACAGTCTTTGACCTTGTTCTCCTGGCGAGGATGCTTTGTCTGTCTTTGTCCCATGGTTCCTTCTGGATGCCTTGTCCAGGGACTGTTGGCAGGACCTCAGATGCAGGAGAAGGGTGCCGTGCAGTCTAGAGCATGGTTCTCACACTGGCTGGCAGGGGCCAATCGCATGCAGGGTCTGCTCCTGGTATCTCAGCAGCAATGGCTTTTATCAAGTAATGAAGGCAGCGGGTGTGCAAGGTGTGCACAGCTGGCTGGGGTGTCTGAGCTCCACAAATATACAGGCAATGCAGGACCAAGTCCTGATTATGAGCGATGGCGGATAGGGGGGCCCGAGCACGGGGCCTGAGTGTGAGTGAGAGTGAATGCAAGTGAAGCTGCAGATGAAGTCAGAGCTAGCAGAACCTAGAGTAGAAGCATGCAGAAGCTTGCAGAAGCCCATAGAAGCATGCAGAAGAAGCAGAAAAAGCAAACAGGAGCATGTGTGAGCTTCCATTTATGAACTGTGGGCCTGAGATTAATTGGTTGTTGGCCACTGGTGACCAATCAGAGTTTGGCAGTCAGCCAAACAAGACCATAATAGGTGAAATCACCTGCCTGGTACCTCCAAGTATGGAGAGAGCATAGGCTGGGCCACACGCTGACAGCGTGGGCTTATGCAACCTGTTTGCAGCCACGTTATATAACTTGTTTACTACCTGGACCTTAGGCAGGTCAGACTCTATGGCACCTGGCCTATTGTACCTTTTTGTGCCTTTAATGTGTTTACCACTAGTTTGGGCTTGTTTACCCTGGTTTATGGAGGAAAACATGTTTGGGCAGTCAAGGCAAAGTAAGGCATAAAATAAGCCTATTTTCAGGCCTACAGGCCCTCCACAGCAGGGAGAATTATAGAGAAGTAGTCAGGGCATGTAGGAAAGGCCCTCTTGGAACTGAAGCTGGCAAAGGAAGTAAAACAGAACAAGAAGAGCTTCTTCAAATGCATCAGTAGAAAAATGAAGAACAGGGAAGGTGTGGGGCCACTGCTGAACGAGGAGGCAGCCTTGGTAACTGAGAGTGCAGAGAAGGCAGAGTTACTGAATGGCTTCTTTGCTTCAGTCTTTACACCTAAGGCTGAACTCCCTCCCCTATGTACTCCAGACCCTGGATGAAGGAGAGGAAGCCTGGAGGAGGGAATGCTCCCTGCTGTTCAGTGCAGACTTGGTTAAGGATCAGTTACACAAATTAAACATTCACAAATCCATTGGCCCTGATGAGATACACCCACATGTGTAGAGAGAACTGGCTGATATTGTCGCTCTGACACTCTTCATCATCTTTGCCAAGTCATGGCAGACAAGAGAGGTGTCTGAGGACTGGAGGAGAGCCCATGTCACTCCAGTCTTCAAAAAGGGCAAGAAAGAGGTTCCAAGAAACTATAGACCAGGCAGCCTCACCTCCATCCCTGGAAAAATGATGGAGTGGCTCCTGTTGGAGAGCATCTCAAGGCACTTGGAAGAGAAGAAGGTTCTCAGGAGTAGTCAGCATGGATTTACCAAGGGGAAGTCATGCTTAACTAACCTGATAGCATTTTATGACGCCATAACTGAATGGGTAGATTCAGGGAAACCAGTGGATGTAGTCTACCTTGACCTTTGCAAGGCCTTTGACACTGTCTCCCATGACATTTTAGTGAGCAAGCTGAGGAAGTGCGGGATGGAAGAGCAGACAGTGAGGTGGATTAGGAACTGGTTACAAGAAAGAGTTCAGAAGGTGATGATCAATGGTGCCAGGTCCAGCTGCAGAGCTGTGACTAATGGTGTCCCCCAGAGATCAGTACTGGGGCTGGTCCTGTTCAACATCTTCGTCAATGACACTGATGAAGGCACAGAGTGTCTGCTCAGCAAGTTTGCTGATGACACCAAACTGGGAGGCTTGGCTGATACAGCTGAAGGCTGTGCAGCTATCCAGAGAGACCTGGACAGACTGGAGAGCTAGGCACAGAGGAACCAGATGAAGTGCAACAAGGACAAGTGCAGAGTCTTGCATCTGGGGAGGAATAATAAACTCCACCAGTACAGGCTGGGAGGTGATCTGCTGGAGAGCAGTCTTGTGGAGAGGGACCTAGGGGTCCTGGTGGATAACAAGTTATCCATGGGACAGCAATGTGCCCTTGTGGACAAGAAGGCCAATGGGATCCTGTGGTGTGTTAGGAAGAGTGTGTCCAGCAGATCAAGGGAGGTTCTCCTCCCCCTCCACTCTGTCCTGGTGAGACCTCATCTTGAATACTGTGTTCAGTTTTGGGCTCCCCAGTTGAAGAGGGACAGAGATCTGATGGAGAGGGTGCAGCGGAGGGCTACAAGGATGATTAGGGGACTGGAAGGCATGGCTTATAAGGAGATGCTGAGGGACCTGAGGCTTTTTAGTCTGGAGAAAAGAAGACTGAGAGGGGATTTGATAAATGTTTATAAGTATCTGAAGGCTGGCCAGGAGGTGGGAGACAGGTTCTGCTCACTTGCTCCCTGTGATAGGACAAGGAGCAATGGGTGTAAATTGCAGCAAAAGAAGTTCCGCCTCCACACTAGGGGTAGCTTCTTTACTGTAAGGGTCACAGAGCACTGGAACAGGCTCCCCAAAGAGGTCGTGGAGTCTCCCTCTCTGGAGACTTTCAAGGCCTGTCTGGATGTGTTCCTCTGTAATCTGTGTTAGATAGTATTGTCCTGCTCTGGCACGGGGGTTGGTCTTGATGATCTCCTTGGGTCCCTTCCAACCCCTAATATCCTGTGATCCTGTGATACTGTGAGGCCCTGCCCCTGGTGGTGTTTAAGGCCAGGCTGGAGGGGGCTCTGGGCAGCCTGATCTAGGGTAAGGTGTCCCTGCCCACATGTTGGAGAGGGGAAATTAGTTAATGCAAGATGATATCTTCCAAAATTAATATTGTTTATTATTTTTGCTATTCAGAACTCTTGCCACCCCTGACCACTATTTTAAATAATGTTTTGGTTCTTACACGGTTATGGAAACATTCTATGTATACTATCTGCATCTAATAAAACCAGAAAAATATGTAAACATTAATTGAACTGGAAGAGACTATGCCTGTGGTCAAATTCCACTTGTGGCCAATACGCCGTTTGCCCAGTAGATGGGCCCAAACTCTTTCTGCTCTATGGCAGAAGGCAATAAAGAATTACAAAGAGGCATCGAGCAGTTACTCACATATTATTATTATTATTACCCTTGCTGGGGTTAGCCACAGTCCAGACAGTGCCCAAATGCTTTTAGGGGACTCTGTCTTGTTGGACATTGAGGCGTGAATCTTCCTGGCTTCTGGCGAAAGGATGCAGACAATCTCTGACCTTGTTCTCCTGGCTTCTTCTGGACTATCTGTATATATCTCCAGGGATTCTAGGCAGGACCTTCAGGTGCAGAAGAAGGATGTTTTGCAGTCTCAGCACGATGTCACGCTGGCCACACAGACTGATCACGTACAGACATCCAGAGTCTGCTCCTGGTAACTCATGGCAGTGGAGCTTACCAGGCAAGCAATAAGGCAGTGTGCAATAGCAGCACGGCTGGGCACAGCAGAGAGAGCATGGCAAAGAGCAGGGAAGCAAAGCAGGGAAGCAAAAGCTCATTGTTCACCTGCGTATCTCCTTTTATCAATGTGGACTGAAATTAATTGCCCTTTGGACACATAATAGCCAATCAGGATGGCAGCTATCCAAACCATACCATATTAGGCAAAGTCATAGGCTCACTTTTACCTAATTTGGAAAAAGCACGGGCCTTGCACTAGGCAGGCACAAGTTAAGTGTGTGTACCTTACAACAGGATGCTGGGCAGGCCAGACTCAGTGGCTACAGGTTCTTTCGTGTCCTTTTATGTCCTTTTTCCCATGTTTGCCTCTCTGGTGGAGCAGAAAAAACATGCCTAGGCAAGGCAGGACATGTATAAGACTATTTTGGGCCTATCAAGCCTACCACAACACCAAGGCAGGGAAGTTGGAAATAGATGCTCCTTGTGAACCCTTCCAACTCTGATTCTATGATTCTATTCTATGGTATAGACATCATTTTTCTTTTGTATCCAATCCCCTGTTTTATTTACCTTTTGCCATTTCTGCTCAAAATCTCTGGAGTTTTCCTATTCTTGTTTTTAATTAAGAAGTAGGCTACAGTGTTAGTTCAAACTGCCACACTAACCAAGAAAGTCAGTTTATAAGACTGTCAAAATGGAGGCCTAGGTAATCTGTTATGGTGAGGCAGATGTTGTTGTGGTAAAACAGATGGCATTGTCATTTCTACAAAGCTTACTAAAACTTTGATTCCATCAAGAATGAAGCAACTATTCTACTTTCCATGAATATCTGCTGAAAAACTTAATGACAGTAAGGCTTCTTACTGACTTCTTGTCCTGGAGGGCCTGTAGGCCCGAAAATAGGCTTATTTTTTGGCTATTTTGCCCAAACATGTTTTGCTGCCTAAACCAGGGGTAAACACATGACATGGGTAAACAACCACAAAAGGGGCACAATAGGTCTGGTGCCCCAAAGTCTGGCCTGCCTAAGGTCCAGGTTGTAAGCAGGTTATATAAGCTGTTTGTAAACATGTTGCATAAGCCCAAGCGCTTAACGTGTGGCCCACCTATGCTCTCCCCTTGTCTGGGGGTACTAGACTTGTGATTTTGCCTATTATGGTATTGTTTGGCTGACTGCCAGAATCTGATTGGTCATGCTAGTGGACAAAGGGCCATTAATCTCGGCCCACAGTTGATGAATAGAGCTACACAGGTAAACAAGGTGCTTCACCTGCCTGCTTCTGCACTGATTGCCTTGCTGCAGCTCTGACTCCATTGCTTCTGCTCTCTTGTTTCACCAGCATGCATTCATTCACGCTCAGGCCCCGTGCTCAGGCCCCCCCTGCTCATGATTGCTCACATTCAGACACACTTGCCGATTATTAGATGTAGCCTGCCTTTATCTACGGAGCTCAGACTCCGAGCAGTCGTGCACCTTATTGTATGCCCGCTGCCTTATCACTGCCTGGTAAGCGCTATTGTCGCCAAGGTACCAAGAAGCAGACCCTGGATTGTCTGCACGCTTGAGACCATGCTCAGACTGCATGACATCCTTCTCCTGCACCTGAGGTCCTGCCTATGAACTCCCTGGACAAAGCATCCAGAAGAAGCCAGGAGACAAGGGCAGAGATTGCATCTTTGCCAGGAGAACAAGGTCAGAGACTGTCATTTCCCCTGAAGCCAGGAGGATTCCAGGCTCAAAGTCCATGGGCAGAGCTCCCCTGAAGTTTGGACACTAGTAATAGACTGTGACGTGGCCCTGGAGGGTGATTGATGATTATTGATAATTAATCAGAATTGTGAGTAAATGCTTTAATGCCTCTGTAATTCCTATTGCCTTCTGCCATAGAGCAGGAAGAGTTTCAACCCACTCTGCTGGGTGAATAGTATATAGACCCCAAGCGGCATTGAGCTGCAGGGAAATCCTCTCTCTGTTTATAGTTGAATGTATGCTAGATATTGTAATGTAGTTATAATAAGTTATATTGTGGTATTAATCCTAGAATGTCTTCCATGACCATGTAGATCCATTTTAATATTAATATACAGTGGTTGGAGGTGACGAGAGTTTGGAATATTAAAGTTAATAAATATATATTTTTATACATATTATCTCGCACCAATTAATTTCTCCCCTTTGCCACAAATCAGCGTAGGTGGCAGAATCCCCTTCCAAGAGACATGTACCCTATTTAATAAGTCATATAATATGCATAATAATAAAGTCATACTGAAGTTTTCAAATTGGAGTAAATGTAACAGTTCTTAGATGAAGGATTTTCATAAATCCTAGCTTACTTTGTTACACTGGAAAACTGATCTTACAGTATTTGTTTATATTATTCCCCTAAATCCCATCATATAATTATGTTTTCCAGCATATCTTTTTCACTCTGAATGGGATTCAACCTGTTGATGTTGTTGGCTTATTTTGTACTTCATGCTGCTGCACATTTGCTATAACATCATCTTTTGTAATCAGGTCAAGTAACTGTGGAAAAATTTCTTTAGTGACTGATTCTATGGACGTATCATGGCCTCTCACTGGTAATTTTTTTCTCTCCTGGCAGAAATGATAATTACTTCTATTACTGTCCTAAAATAACATATTTAATTTACAGTAATTTTCTGAAGATGCCCATTAGTTCAATGATACCTCAGGTTCCATATAAAAAGGATTGAGTGCATAATTAATTTATCCTTGAAACCTGGTCCAATATTAAAATCAGATGACTAATAGAGCACAATTTCCTACTCTGTTTTTCAGTATGCTTTAAGAAAGACTAAATAATGCTAAATTATTTTGCCACAGCAGAGGAGCTGTGAGGACAGAGGACAGTGATAGTTGTGAATATTGTAGAAGATACTAATAGCTTTGTCAGTAGTTTCACAAGGACAGAGAAATTTGAGATGCTGCATAGCACAGTATGTGAAAAATAGACCGAGACAAGTTTCACTCCAGATGCCCCAATTTGTGCAGATACTGCCTCTCTCACACAAGTTCACAGTTCTTGCAATTTAGTAATCACTAAAAGTCAGCTATTTCGATTCAGCTGAAGATTTCACTTTGTGTTGGCTTGGAGATCCTACCTGAAAGTTCAAAAAAAAAACCAAAACAACAAAAAAACAGAAGGCAAATGAAAACTCACCCCACTGTAAAAGCTAAAGACTGTGTAAAACTTCACTCTTCCACACACATCCTGTTTTTTTTTTTACACAAAGCTTTTTAGCTTTAACTCAACTCTGTCCTTAGCCTGGGATGACACATGTGATGCTCACCTTTTAGTTCTAGATGAAGACTTTGTTCTTTGTGTTGTTTCGGTTTTTAGTGAAGCTGAAGTCTCCCTGGTTTTGGTGATAAATTTAGTGTCCTTAAAAAAATCAAATTTTCTTTGAAATTGACATAAAAATAATTCTGTTCAATTTTGACTGTCCCTTAGTAAGACATGCTCACATTCTTGCATCTACCAAGTGTCACCTCCTCTGCTGACACACACAATAACATGAAAATCATGAAACAAATACAAAAGGTAGTGTATGGAAACTGTTGGGTTTTTTTGACTTTACAGACAGTGTTGCTTATTTTTAAGTGCAAGTTGGGCAACTGTTATTTCACATGCACATATTTCCTCTCTTCACTATAGTATTAAAATGGAGCCACCAAGGAGTGAGTATATGTTTGTAGGGAGGATATTTTGTCATTATAGGAAGATTCCCTTTATCCATACACATCCTCTTATTCAGAAGTCTTGCAACAAATTAACAATAAACAATGATGTTAAAAATGTTTATTGTAAGAAGGTTATCTTTAAATTCTGTTATAATTTCTGGATTTACAAAGGAAAACATTTATTTGTGATAAGCATTATTTCATTCAAAGCATTTGTAAGCAATATATTTTATGCTGTTTTACCTGATTTTCCCTCTATATCTAGTTACTTCTGTGGATATTTAGAACAAACTGGACATTTCTTCATATTCCCTCCAGAAGTCCAAATTTAGAGAGAATTTTCAATATACAGATATATGAAATGTTCTACACCTTGCTTGGCCCAGATAGAAAGAATGCAGAAGAAGAGGGAAAGAGTGTTTCACCCCTAAATCCTGGCACTCTCTCACATGGCACTTGCCCTTGGTTATCACCTTTGAAAATACAACTAATTGTAAGCATTAAAAAGTATTGACTATCAGGAATGTCTATTTCTAACATAGCTACCATAAAAGACTATTATGAAAAAGGATACTCTGACAGTATGAAATGTATATGAAATTGCATACTTCATAGATAAATCTGCCACTAGAAAATGTAATTCTTATGAGTAAATTATTTTGTAACAGATGAGGTCTTTCTTTGTTCTCCTCTGTTCTGTTTATGACAAGGTTCTAGACAAGCTACAGTGGTTGTAGAGTTGGGTATTACAAGCCTGACATAGTATGTACAAGAGACAACTAACATAAGTTACCAGAGAAGGCAACACCTCCCTTGACAGAGCTGCATTTTCATATAATTCATATAGAAAGAAAGGTCTTAAGAAAACAAGAATAATAAAAACAAAGAAACAAATAAATGCAACAAACAAAACTCATCAAACAAACAAAAAGCAAACACAAAAACCCTCAAACAGAGCAAAACAAACCAAAAAAAAAAAAAAAAAAAAAACCAAAGAACACCCCACAACATTTTTATGTTTTCATGTTGCTTTTGTGAAACATAGATAATTAGAATTTATTTCAGATTCTGAAACTGGAAAGTGCTTCAACACATTACAGTAAAAGCTAGTGCTGCAATCTGAGAATGGTAATGATTAATGTCCTTTTTCTTTCTTGCAACTGGAACTGCAGGGAATATTGACATCAGCAAGATAACAACCACAAGCGAAGTTTGGCCATCTCTTCAAGTTTCAACCAGTGACCTAGAGATCATAGAAAGGCTGTAAGCAGAATCCCTTTGTGAGATATCTGGCTTTGTTAGGTTAAAGCCCATGGAAAATGCACAGAAGCTCATATGGTAAGGGGCTGGTAGTATAGCTTTTCAGGATCACTAGAAACAAATTTCTAGCAATCTGCAGAAGATTTATGTCATGTTAATTAAAAATTTGTATGAGGCAGTGTGCTAGTTTGAAGCTGGCTAGTATGTTTTGGTGAGAATTAGATTACAGGCTGTGAAAGAGAAACAAGGATGATGTCTACTTCACTCATAGGCATGGGAGCTCTGAGCTGCTTTTCTCTCTAGCCTCTCTGCCGTCTCTCTGATTAATCCACATTGCTTCCTAACCCCCTGGCCAAACCTCCATTCTTCCTCGAGACTGGGGTAAGGCTGAGAGGGGTGGGAGAAGGTGGAAGGGTGGTTGGGAGTCCCTCCTGGGGACTCAGGTTTCTGGGAGGGGAGTTGTGTTTTCTGTATCATCTTTTACCTTGTATATTTCTGTATATAATTGTATTTACTGTAAATATCTACTTGTATATTGTGCCAGCTGTAAATATAAGCTTCATTCAAATTTCCAGAGCCCTCTGAGTCTAGTCTGGGTGGTTTCCAAAGTGTGGAGGGGCAGGTAGCACCTAAATCATCACAGACAAGAGTTATAAAAACACAATTCTTTATTGACCTGAAAATCTTGGCTCAAAATGTATACAAAATTTAGGAATTTCTTTACAGATTCTGGGTATTCAGTTGGGAGATGTTGTTCATAATGAGGAGATATTAATAATAACAATTTCGAAAAGTTCAGAAATTGAGAAAGGAAAAGCCACAAGCAGACTTTTATTCCACTATAAATACAGCAACAAGATCCCAGAAAATCTAGCAAAGTGAAACCAAAACAGCCTAATTGACTCACAAAATAGGTGTTGTGAGGGTTTCACAATGGGAAATGTTCTCCAAAACTGCAAATTATAAAGCAATGTGTGAAACAAAGCCAAATGGAGATTGCACATGCTCCACTGTTAGGCATGCTTTCACTACACAGCGCAGCATTCACAGCACGAGCAATACAGTAGTTTCTCTTGCATGGAGGAAACAGGTGCCATGTAGCAGGGGTCCAGGAGAAGTCCGAAGAAGCCTCCTGTGCTTTTGGACCACACCATTTAAAAATTGTATGGACAAATTGTGTACATTGGCATACAAACTGAGAGGGAAAAGCCCAGACTATGGCATCCTAGTGTGGCATATCAGTGTGGGAATTTCACATGGAGTGCAGCAAAGTACAGGTGCAGAATCCAAGCCCGTGGTGGAAAAAAAGAGTGTCCTTTTCAGCTCCTTTTGTGCCGACACGTTTTCTCCATTCAAACCTGTAAGGGGGTGGGGGAAAGCAGACTGGGGTTTGGGGGCACAATCCTGACAGCTTATTAACAATATCTGTTCTGGAATAAAAAGTAAAACCAAAACCAGAAATAACCTACATTAATGCATTTTCATAAAACAGTGTCAGGTCAGACCTCCTATTTGCCGTCCTAGCTTCTGCAGGTTGCTAGAAGTACATCATTATATGCCTGAAACACTGCCTGTACAAGCAGCTGGTAGTCCACAATCAATGATAACAAATAACACTGGAAGAGAAATGTTCTTCTGTCCTGTATAACAGGTCATTCGATACTCTCTACCAACAGCTGTATGACATGACTGAAATGAGGAGAATAACTAGCAATGAAAAGTGACTCCTTTCTGAATATTTTCAAAAGATTTTGCTGGACAACTAGTTCTCTTCTACAGTCACAGAGATGCAGTGTCACAGAGAACCCAAGCTTATTGTTTCTCTTGATATTTTTGTGAAAGGAGAAATCATACAATACAAGGAAGAATGTCATCAAATGATGCTCATTCCTCAGTGTTATTTTTCACAACTGCAGACAGGCATGGGCTTGTCTGCTCAGTTGCCAACAACCGATACGTGGGTGGAAAACAGTAAGGTGTGCTCTAATGGATCAAGAAACAGAGGACATGCCAAAAAATGAGTGCTTCAGAAAATCTTGGACAACTGTGAACACAATAGAACATAGCTTTCCTTGGATTTTCTTTCACTATTTCACCTTCTTTATGCAAAGAGATTGTGATAGTTTTCCTCTGACAGGGACAGTACCTTGAACAATGCTTGTCAGTCTTGTCTTCCCTGCCTCACTAACTTCTACCTGAAATACAGAACTGGTGAAAATGCTACTGTTCATCTCATGAAAGAAATATCCTTACACATTGCCATTATAACACCTGTTGTGTTCTTTCCTACATTTCCAGTAATTAAGGAACTTGTATTTAGGGTACTCTAATTCAGTTACACAGAAATTAGAGCTCTGGAAATTCTAAGAAAAGCTGGAGAGACTCCACTAATTTGCACCCCAAGCAATGCAATGTAACCGACCCCCTCAAGTTTTCAAGGAGCATACACATATAAGGAAATTAATACGTCAACAGAACTCTGTTCTGGAAGTCTGCTAAAGTTTTGGCATACATCCATGTTCATCCAACACAAAGCAGTTTGATTTATTTCAGGAGAGCACAGCAGGTTAAAGATGTGCACTTTTCCCCGTGGTAGAAACAATAGCAGGTTAGGGCAACCACTGACAGCACAAAAAGTGGAAGCAACGCATACTTGACAGCTGTTGGTTGTTGAACTGTCAATATGTAGCACTTGTCGAAATTTACATGACTTCTGATGACACTGATTTCCTAAAGAAGAGCTATTTCCCATTAATAGAACTGTAACGAATTGTGCCAGTGTTGATCTTTTTCTCTGGCAGTTTAAGTGCTCAAGTTTGAAGCACTCCTACTGTGCTAACACTCTGAATCTTACAGAAAATGATGCTCAACTTTTCCAATGAAAATGAGAGAATAAACATAGGAAAAACTGCATGGAGCTAACTTTTGTAGAGTATATAGGTTCCTGAGGCACTTCAAGAAATGCTTTTTCCCAGTATAAAATGCATGCAGTGTGAAGGACGATGACACAATTATAGCATTATGGCAGCTGTGGAAGAAACATGCAACACTGCAGAGGATTAAAAAGATGTAGGTAATATTTCTTAGGTCACATCCTTTGATCTGAGCTCCTAACCCAGTAGAAGGATGATTTCTGGCAATCTGGCAATCAGAGTTTAAGAATATCTGGATAACCGATAAGTAGACTAATAAGACAATCTGAGTACGACTCTTCTTAATTTTTTTTAGCAACCTGCCAGCAGCCTCTTATAAACAAGAACTGTATAAAACACATTTTCAAGATCACAATTTATTAAAAGCAGTATTTGATCTCAAAACCTGCAGTTGTTCGGCCAAGCTGCTGCAAAGAATCAACTTTTAGCCCTTCTAAAAGCCGAAGAGTTTCTATCTTTCACTAGCCTTGAGTATTTGGACGGTAAATAATACATTTTTGTTATTTCTGAAGTTTAGCAGAGCCCTGGAAATCAGTATGTGAGGTTATGTTAATGCGAAAAGTGCTCACCCTTCAGCCAGCACATTCCTTTTACATATATTAACATCTGATGAAAGGGATTAAGGCTCAGAATGCTTTTCATCATCTTGCTCTTGGTTGTTGTTTCCCTTTACCTGACTGGTTCAGCAGATAAAGTCCCATCCTTGAGAAAGCAGTGTTTTAAATAAATACATACATGCATACATAATGCATCTGGATAAAAATATCCTTCTAAAGGGAAACCTCTGAGAGAGACATACCTAGCACATTCTCTGCCTGCTTGTTTTTGTTCTTATAAGCAAAGAGAAAGATGCTTTAGTAAAACATATGAATAACCTTACCATTGTATGTTTTTACTAACATGTAACATTGCATTTACAGGTGCTTTATTTTTTCTTTTTTTCATTAAAAAAAAATTAAAGAAAATTATATTCATCATGTTAGTCATGCATGTTGGAGTTTGATTTTTTTAAGGGTAACATTTTACAAATTAGCTAACAATTTAAAAGAGTAACATATGACATTAGAGAATATTACTGGCATTTGCAATAACAAATTAAAATATTACCTCTAGAGGAAATCTGGAAGATGTATTTTGAGCAGTTCTCAAGGGTTAGGGCTGGACTGACCATCAAGTGCTGACAGGTGCTCTATATCAACCCTTTCCCTTTTCCAAGAAGAGAAAGAGAATAAGAGATAGATTCAATTACTAATTGAAAAAGAAAAATCAAACATCTGTAAAAAATAACAACACTAAAATTATATACATACAAATATATACAAACCTTATATTAAACCAAACCACGTCAAGAAAATTAATCACCATCACCAGTGATGTTGTGGTAGAAGTCCCAGACTGGACTCAGTGGCGTATGGGAACCAAATTCAGGAGCTGGATTTAGAAACTGCTTTTGGGAACTCTTGGATCAAGGTTGATGTACAGAGTTAACCCTCCAGGGGGAGTAACCTTGAACCTGACCCTAGGTAGTCTTAACCCCCTCCCCAGGGGTGGGTCTGAGCACTACCAGGTGATGGTTAGCCCACTCCCCCTTCCTGCCTAAAGATCCATAAAAGCAGGGGGACTTCCTGTTTCACTCTCTGTGCTCCCTGCCTCTGTGCTTACCACCATCACCATCCTGTTCCTGGTTCTCTTTGTTTTACCACATGGCCATCACCCACGAGGCAGACAAAGCCATCACCATCAAAATCGGGTTGTATTTACACATTTTGTATTTGCTTTCCCTTCCCTATACCTTTGTAACTTCCCTACCTCAGATACCTTTTTAAGTTATTGTTAAACTTTTCTTTTTAACTTCCAAATCAAGTGAGATTCATTTATGTGAGTGTGCTTACCTTTTCTCTCTCTACATCTAACCCCTTTCTTTTGGGAAAGAAGGGGGAAGACACAAGGGCAATCTATAAAAATTGTTATTGGTTCTATCAAATTTGATGGTGATGGATTTGTAAGTATACAGTCAGAACAGCAAATAACTTTGATTTAAATTATTTTATTCAAATATAATAAATAACCTCCTTAGCCTTGAGGGCAACATCACTTTTATTCTATGCTGCACTTTCAGCAGCTCTTGCTAATGGTATTTCTTCTCAGGGAAGCCATCAGTCCATAATAAAATTTGCATCATTCTAAACTACAGAGAAATATCAGCCTGCTGAGACTAGCATTAATGCATCCTAGTCAGTTTCACAAATCAAGAAAGAATGGACCCCACAGAAGAGAATGATTCATGGAATTAAGGCCCATCATATATCTTTCAACAAAGGCTGAAAAGTGGAGGCACAAGGGGAAAAAAACACCTGTGTATGAGATCCATATATCTCTATGTTACATGACCATTTGTTTCCAGTAAATTTTGCCTCTCTCACACACAGTTCCCTACAAACTTACTGAAGGTGGTGCTTAAGAGATATGATGAAACGAAGTACACAAACCCTTACAAAATTTAACATACATGAAAAGAAGTTTGAGATCACATGACTCACTCATATGTAGCATCAGAGGGCTTCACAGGGAACATCCTAATACTCTTCTAATCTTGAGAAAACTGAAACTTAAGCTGCTGCAAACAATGAAACAAGACTTTTCAGATGTCCTACTTTAACACAACCTGCTCTCACAAGCCCACTTACCCTCCTCCTCACACAGATAGGAGGGAAAGTAACACAAAGAAATGAAACAAAAACCCTGGGTTGAGGTAACAAATTTTAATGGAATGATAAAGATGCACAAGTACCTTAGCCTATTTGAAGAAAAACTCAGCAAAAAGGAGCACAAGCTTGTTGACCTACTCTCAACCCCCAAGTGCCGGCGTCACACCCCCAGATTAACAAATTGTAATACCAATATGGTTATATGATTGTTCTCCAATAATCTCCTTATTGCTGTGATAGTGACTTACATGCCAACTTGGAAGGGGCATGCATAGCTAGCTTAGTTAAGATTGATACATGTGGAAGGTACAGATAGGCTTAAGGTCATGTGCGAGGTACAGATAGGTTAAACATATATAAATAACTTGTAGAGTCAGCCTCCTGAGGCCAGCAGACCCTGCCTCCTGCAGCTGCATGTGGGGGGTTTGCTTTCACCGCCTTAGTTCCTGCCTCTGGGATGGACTCAAGGACACTTTGCAGCATGGGTTGCTCATGTGTATCAATTCAGGTCCTTCTGTTAGCAAGAAATCCATCCACACCCAAGTCCACAGCCTGCCCAGTGGAAAAATAGACTATCAACACTCCAAAACTGAAAACCAAAAGCAACAACTGGAACAGGAAGCCTCTCATGTCACAATCTGCACTCACAAGCTGTGTATTCATGTATATTTGATTTATTTTGATTTTGTAATGAATTTTCAACAATTTTTAACAGTAGGAAGTCAGATAATAGTTTCTCAAAAAAAAACAACCAACCAACCAACTAACCACAAAAAAAATACCTCACCAAAACAAACAAACAAAAAAAAAACCAACAACAAAAAAAAGAAAGGAAAACTCAACAACAGCAAAAAAATAATCCACTTGTTTAAAATACATTTGGAGTAACACTGTCTCACTGAAAGAGTGGTTTTTAGTGCATTGATTTCCAGAATATCAATCCTAGACCAAAAGCATGTATCTGAAAAAGAAAAGTGACAACCTATTAAAAAAAAATCACGTCTTTTCTTCTCTGAATGTCTGCTTTCATGTCGAAGAAAGAGATTATCAGATATGCTATGATAATGCAAATTCAGAACTGATTTAAACAGCTATATATCTTAAAGATCAGAACAAATCTCTCTAAGTGTAAGTTGACATATACTCTTACTGAGCAGCAATAAAAATCCTCGATCTAAACAGAAGGATATTGTAACCAGCTTTATATCCCGGATGTATCTCTAGAAGAAGCTAAAACAAAAAGTAAGTGTAAGACTCAGCTGCATCAAGCAATAATGAGAAATAAACTTGAAGCAGGTTTCTTCTGTGGTGTGCATTTGGAGGTTTAGATTTCAACTGTTACTGTTTTGATAAGTACATACAAAATGAGTTTCCTCAGGTGGAAATCATGCTTTCATGAAATGCTTAATCCTATTCTGAGACAAATCATTTTTATTATTTGGAGTTTTCCATTTATAATGCAAAAACTTCCACCTGTTTGGGAGGCACCTGCAGTGGGCAGTTGACTAAAGGAGAAACTGAGTGTCTCTCTATGAAGGAGTTTCCCAAGATGTACTTTTCCTGTAACAGCACTCTTTGTGCATTTGTCTCTGATTCCGTCAATATAGCATATGCCTGAAGACTGAATAGGTTTATCTGAATAATAGTAATTTTGAAAGAGTTAAGAATTCTGGCTTGGAATTAAACAACACAATTTATCTTTGTCGCGGAGGGGGTTCTGCCTTTATCGCCCGTTTGTGGCGAAGGGGAGAAATTAATAGGTGGAGATAATATTTATGAAAATATATTTATTGAACTCAATATTCTTAACTCTTGACACCTCCCAACCAGTATATTTAATATTAAAATGGATTCATCGCGGTTATGAAGAACCTTATGGGAAAAATATCACAATAAACAGCTTACTAATAACTATATGACAATGACTAGCATAACTACTAAACAGAGAGAGTTTTCCCCGTGGCCACTGCCGCTTGGAGTCTATATACTATTTGCCCAGCAGGGTGGGCTGAAAGCCTTCTACTCTGTAGCAGGCACAATAGAAATTACAGAGGTATTTGCTCACTATTTTGATTAATTATAAATCACCCTCCGCGCTACGCCACAGCCTGTGTAAAGCGTCCAACTCCTTAGGGTCTCCGCCCGTGGACTCCGAGGCTGGAATACTCCTGGCTTCAGGGGCAATAGGCTCTGACCGTAGATGCTGGGTCCTTCTAGCTGCTGCGTCCAGGGAACTCGTAGGCAGGATTTGCAGGTGCAGAGAAATACGATCCTGTGCAGACAAGTGAGTCTGCTCCTGGTGACTCGTGGCTATGGCACACACCAGGCAATAAAGCAGTGGGCGTGCAGTGGGATGCACGTCTGCACAGGGAGTCTGAGCCCTGTAATGACAGGCTTAAGTGAGTGCATGCACCAGTGAGCGAAAGAGGAACGCTGGCACGTGAGTGCACGTCTATTTATTAACTGTGGGCCGAGATCAATGGTCTCACTGGCCACCAATAACCAATCAGGCTTGCAGTCAGCCAACCTTGCCATAATAGGCAAGGAGCCACAGGCCTGGACTTTCCAAATATGGGGCTCACATGGGTCTAGCACCATGTAAGTGTGAGCTGAGCATGTGGGGGGTTACACAACCCAAAGCCTGGGCAAGCCAGACTCCACGTGGCACCAGGCCCATTGTGCCCCCCTGTGCTGGCCATGTGCTCACCCCTGATTAAGAAGCAGGAAAAACATGTCCAGGCAGGGCAAGGCATATGCAAGTCTATTTTTGGGCCTATGGGACCTCCACAGCAATCTTACAGGAGGAATAACTTTTTTAGTCCTTTACATAGTAAGCCATCTAGGTCATATTTTCACGATTTATTTCATTCTACATGACAATAATAAGAATATGAAAATGTCACACCTTTCTGAGTTCATCCCTCTATTTTTACTGACACCAATAATTATATTCTCCCTTAAATTAACCTTACCTAGAATAATCCTTTAATATTATAAATAGGAAATTATTTCTTTAATTCTCAGCTGCTCCTCTGAATCTGTTATAGGTTGAAGTCACAAAGTCTCACGTATATTTTTACTTTAGTAGTAGTCCTATGGAAGTCTATAATGCAAATTGGCACCTAGGGTATCTTCTTCATTCTACATCATCATGGAGCCTTAGAGTTATTTAATTTTTGTACAGTACAAAGACTTATTCTTCTGTTCTGCAACTGCCAGACAGTGATCCTGAACTTAGATAAATATTACTAATCCTTAAATTTCTGAGCTTACATTTGATAACAGTAGATTTTTTTTATTTTGTGTGTGTGTGTGTTCTCACTTCAACAATTCAAATTGTTCAGTTCTTTCTAAATCGCATCTACTTGCCTTCTGGAGAGTTAATGCTTAAAATTATTTGTTATGAGAAATTTTCATTAACATTCAATTATTTTTTTCTTGCAAACATATCAAAATATTGATTTGGTTAAGTCTATCTGTCTGAAAAAAAAATTGATGGTACAGTTCTATAGAGTCAATACTTCCTCTAGCAACATAACATACATCTGTCTAGTACTTATCAAATTCTTAATCCAATCAGTAACACAATAATTTTTTTTTCTTACTAACATTGATTTTTTTTTTAAGTGCCACTACAGCAGGTGTTTTATTGAGCTTAAATTTGTCAAATCTGTAGGACTTCTACAATGTTTATTTGTTTTATAACTGGCAATCCAAACAGAGAAAAATATTAGAATACTTTATCAATGTTTTTTTTTTTCTCAGTAAACTTATATAGTACTTTACTCAGTTATCTGTTTCAAACCATATTTTAGTGGTTTATTCTTCCAACATAAACTTTGAATATGTTTAAAAATAAGTTTAAAACAAATATATATAATCAAGTAACATTCTCACAGAAAGTATGAAGGATGTTAGAAATGAAATATCACACACAGCCTTAGATTTAATACTTCTGACTTTCGATTGTCTGCACATGAAAAAACATCCTAGTTAATAATAGTATTTTACAAATATGGGGAACCACAAATCTATTACTCTAATAATTTGTCTTGTGCATCAATTCAGGTATAGTTAGTAAGAATGTCAAAGTGTAGGTTTCAGAAAGATCAGTACTATGAATTAGCATCTGCATGAGATCAAGAATAATTTTAGGTATAAAAATTCAGTGTTTATAGGTTATGGAGTTGTCAATGTCTGTTCTATTTCATATTGGAAAAAGATTTATATTATTCTGTTTTACAATTATCAGAAGATTGATCGTTACATTTTTTTTTCTAAATAAGGCTTGGATATGTATATGCAAAATGGTTTTTTTTTTCATCTACTTTTACTACTATCAGAAATTTAGCAGTATATCTTTTGACAAATATGAGCAATTTATTAGTTTATACTTGTGAGTTTTCTAATCACACAAAATTTATTAAGTACAGGTAATGTATCACAACAAAAAGTATTTATCGTCCAGTCACTTGCTCCTGCAGTATTTTCAGCCAATAGGTTACTAATGGAAAGCCACTAATATAATAAATCAATTAATTAATTAATACTATTACAAATAATTAATCATACTATTCCATGAATGAAGACAAGTGTATTTAGCAGTGCCAAACAGAAGCATTGGATATATATGGCAGTGGAATCCAAAACTTAAGATTGCACTGAAGTCATGCAAGCCTAACATATCTCAGCCTAACATATCTCACTGCATCACAAGGTCTATCACCAGCAAAACATTCTGTCTAGAGCACCTTCATCATAAGGCCCTTGCTAAAATGCTAGCTTCTTTCTTAGGACATATTTGAGAGTTAGTGAGTGAAGATGAGAAATGCAGATTAAATGATTCAGCTAAATTCCTATGCATATCCTATATGTGATAGGAATATCCACTTCAGCTAAATTCCTATGCATATCCTATATGTGAAGTTATCAATAATAGCATTGAATATTTAGCAGCAACATTTAAAAGCACATGTCTGGATGCAAGTCAGAGTAAAATACATCTTAAAATGAGATAAAAGTGATGCCTTCCTTCCTAGTTCCTTCTGAATTCCAAATTCATTCCAAATTCCTTCTTTCCAAATGTCTTCCTTCTGTATTCCAAATTCCTGCCTTCCTTCCAAATTATTTCTTTATGAATTCCTTCCTTCTGAATTCTTTCCCTCTGAATGCCTTCTTTCTGAATGCCTTCCTTCCTTACAAATTCCTTCCTTCTGAATTCCAAATCCCTTCCTTCTGAATTCCAAATGCCTTCCTTCTGAAAGCCTACATTCCTTCCTTCCTCCTGAAGTGCTTCCTCAGTGGTCAGTTTCAGATTTTCAGTCATCTGCTCTCCTGATAATCGTGAGTAATAACAAAATATTGATATTATTATGGAGTTATTAGTAACAACAAATGTTGTTAATACTTCTGACACCAGGAATTACAACCTACTAGCAGTATCCCTAAGTGGCACTCAGCATGTGCAAGAGATTTCCAGAAACATCCAATGCAAAAATAACAACCTTGGCATTTTGACTACTCTTATTTCATTGAACTGACTGGAGGTCTACAATGTAAGTGCCTACAGCTTCCAGACCCAAGGTCAAAGTAGTTACTGCAGGTAGGCAGAAGTGGTGTCCAAAAGCAAACCAATTCAGTTGAATTTGTTAGTTGTAACAGGTGGAACTGGAGGACACCTGGGCCAGACCATGGCTAAGGTTCTGAAGAGGTTCCAAAGTGTGAGGAAGAAAGGACATCACAGAAAGGGCTGCTCAAGGGCACTAACAGAGTTAAGAATGAGATTGCAAAACAAGCCCAAATCTTTTCAGCATCAGCTCTCCTTGCCTCATACAACTATTCAAATTAATTTGTCTATTAGGACAAGAGGAAGTGGCCTCAAGTTGCATGAGGGACAGCATAGGTTGGATATTAGAAGAAACTTCTTCAGTGAAAAGGCTATCAAACGCTGGAAGGCTGGGCCCAGAGAGTGGCAGTGAATGGTGCTGTTGTGGAGGGCCTGTAGGCCTGAAAACAGGCTTATTTTTTGCCTTACCTTACCTGGACATGTTTTTCTGCCCAAACCAGAGGTAACATTAAATGGATAAATAAGCATAAAAGGGGCACAACAGGCCTGGTGCCATAAAGTCTGGCCTGCCCAGGCTCAGATTGTATAAGGTGGTTGTAAACAGGTTGTGTAAGCCCCAGATGCCCAGCTCATGCTTGATGGGTGCTAGCCCATGTTTTTCCATATTTGGAAAAGTCCAGGCTTGTGATGTTGCCTATTATGGTATTGTTTGGCTGTCTGCCAAAACCTCATTGGTCATTCTAGCGTCCAAAGGGCCATTAATCTCAGCCCACGTTTAATAAATAGAGCTACACAGGTAAACAACGTGCTTCACCAGCATGCTCCGACTCCTCTGCACTGCTCTTGCTCTCGCTCTTGGTCACGCTCAGGCCCTGTGCTCGGGCTGCCTGCTCACGATTGCTCACATTCAGGCACACTTGCTTATTACTAGATTCAGACTCACCAGCTTCTTGCTTATGCCTACATGCTTATGCTGTTATTATGGAGACAGATTCTCCCATAGTCTCCCAGCCAGCTGTGCACACCTGCACACCACTGTGGTGAGTTATCAGGACCAGATCCTGTATTGCCTGCCTTTATTGCCTGGTAAGCGCCACTGCTGCTGAGTTACCAGGAATCAGACTCCACTTGTCTGGATGAGATTGGCCTGCCAGCGAGCGTATGACTGTGCTCAGACTGCATGGCATCCTACTCCTGCACCTGAGGTCCTGCCAACAGTCCCCAGACAGAGTGTCCACGAGAAGCCAGGAGACAAGGACAGAAATTGCATCCTTAGCCAGGAGAACAAGGTCAGAGAAAGTCATTTCCCCAGAAACCAGGAAGATTCTCCTTTCCCCAGAAGCTGGGAGGATTCCAGCCTCAAAGTCCATGGGCAAAGCTCCCCTGAAGTTTGGACACTAGTAATAGGCTGTGACGTAGCCCCGGAGGGTGATTATTGATGACTGATCAGAATTGCAAGTAAATGCTTTAATGCCTCTGTAATACCCATTGCCTCTGCCTAGAGCAAAAAGAGCGTTCAGCCCACCTGCTGGACAAATAGAATATAGACCCCAAATGGCATTAAGCCGAGGGAAATCATCTCTCTGTTTACAGTTCAAATGTTTGCTAGTTATTAACAAGTTACTGTTGATACATTCCCATAATGTACTCCATGACCATGTAGAATCTTTCTAATATTAAATACATTGGTTGGGGGTGGCGAGAGTTCAGAATAATTAAGTTAATAAATATATATTTTATAGAATATTAATCTCTCACCAATTAATTTCTCCCCTCTGCCAAAATCAGCATAGGTGGCAGAATCCCCCTCTGCGACAGGTGCCACATCCAGTTGGCAGCTGTCACTAGTGGTGTTGCCCAAGGATCAGTGTTGGGCCTAGTCCTGTTTAATATCTTTATTGATGATCTGGATGAGTGGATTGAGTCCAGCATCAGTAAGTTTGCAGATGACAGCAAGCTAGGAGCAGGTGTGGATCTGTTGGAGGGTAGGAGAGCCCTGCAGAGGGACCTAGGCAGGCTGGATGGGTGGGCAGAGGCCAATGGGATGAGACTGAACAAGGTCAAGTGCAGGGTTCTACAATTTGGCCACAACAACCCCAAGCAGTGCTGCAGGCTGGGGACAGAGCGTCTGGAGAGCACTCAGGAAGAAAGGGACCTGGGGGTACTGGTAGATAGTAGGCTGAAGGTGAGCCAGAAGTGTGCCCAGGTAGCCAAGGGAATCAATTGCATCCTGGCCTGTATCGGGAACAGTGTGGCCAGTAGGATGAGGGAGGTTAGTCTTCCCTTGTACTCAATACTGCTTAGGCCACACCTTGAGTACGCTGTGCAGTTCTGGGCTCCTCAATTCAGGAGAAATGTTGAGACAGTGGAATGTGTTCTGAGAAGGGTGACAAAGCTGGTGAAAGGCCTGGAACACAAACCCTATGAGGAGAGGCTGAGGGAGCTGGGGTTGTTTAGCCTGGAGAAGAGGAGGCTCAGGAGTGACCTCATTGCTGTCTACAATTACCTGAAGGGAGGTTGTAGCCAGGTGGAGGTTGGTCTTTTCTCCTAGGCAATCAGCAATGGAACAAAGGGACACAGTCTCAAATTGTGCCAGGGGAGGTGTGCTAGTTTGAGCCTAGCTGGCATGTTTTGGTGAGAAGAACTAGATGATAGGCTGTAAAATGAAAACAATGGTGAGGTCTACTTCGCTCACAGTCTTGCTGAGATGTATACAAAAGAAGAAAGGCAAAACAAAGATTAGGGCATTTGCTTCTTCTCCTCGCTGGGGAACTTTGCCTGCTGGGGAGCTCGTGGCTGCTGGCTGGACTCCATCTTGCTTTCTAACCTCACCCTCCTTTGCTTGGCTGCTTCACCTTGCTTTTAACCCTTTTGGCCGAACCTCCATTCTTCCTTAGGACTGGGGTAAGGTTGAGAGGGGTAGGGGGAAGGTGAGGGGTGGTTGAGAGCCCCTCCTGGGGACTCAGGTTTCTGGGAGGGGAATTGTGTTTGTATTACCTTTTTTACCTTGTATATTTCTGTATATAACTGTATATACTGTGAATATCTGCTTGTAAATTGTGCCAGCTGTAAATATAAGCTTCATTCAAATTTCCAGAGCCGACTGAGTCTAGTCTGGGTAATTTCTAAAAGTGTGGGGGGCGGGGGACACCCAAACCATCACATCTTTTATTTTTGGCACACCAACGTGGGGCAAATTCATTTTAAGGATTTTTAATTAGCTCTGGGAATCAGAATGGAGCTGATGAGGAAGTTGCTTTACTTAGTGGGGGCTCTTGTGTGGCCTGTGTTTTGTTTTCTTCTTTTTGGTTGGGTCATAGCCCAGGTTGGCTATTTTCTGTTTGGTTTCCTTTTGAATAAGGTCAAAACCAAGCTTACATCCATTTTTTGGAACTGTGGAGATGTCAGTGGCAAAAAGAAAAAGGGGGAGGTAGTATCACCATGCAGATCATGTAACCTGCCATCGCCACTGACAAACCTCATAAAACAAAAAGTTAGTGGAACAGATGTATTTCTTCTAGAATGGGTGTTTCCCTCGGTACAACCAAAAACTAGTGCCCCACAAAGGATGGTAGCGATAGCAGAGTTAATAAAAAAATGATGCCAAAGAATCGTAGACATCACTGAAGAACTGATCAATACGCTAAATGTTGCACTTCTGTGGGATCCTCAGGAGTTAGAGCTATTAGAATCTCAAAGTATAGGCAATACTACTAAAAATTGGACCCAAACTTGTTTTGTTTTGGGGAACTAGAAACAGAGAGCGAATCCATATCAAGCTCAGGATTGGTCATCATGGACAAGTGTAACTGCAGGTCCACAATATGACTATATGCACGCAGGGAGTTATTGCAAGACTAATGTCTCCCAAACAGCAGTTGGTAAGAAAGGTTATAAAAGCAAGAAGGGTTTGGGGGCTCTCAATGATGAGGTCACAGTTGGATATGCCACAAGATACCACAAGAGCTCTTACCCCAGGAATATTTCTGGTGTGTGGTAATAGAGCATGACAAGGAATACCACAGAATGTTATCGGGGGACCGTGCTATTTGGGAAAATTAACTATGTTCTCAATCAATCATAGGCAGCTGCTGAACATTACCAACGGAAAGCAAAGTAAATGGTCCCTTGGACTTTCCCCTGGCTGCAAAGACAATGTCAATCTGCTAAGTGTAGCTGCTCACACCACTTTAGCAATCTTTGTTCCAGGCACTGCTTCCACAGATGCTTTGAATAATCTCGCTAAGATTGCATGCTGGTCTGAAAAACAGCCTAATGTAACTACTGATATTCTAGAAAAAAATGCTAGTAGATTGAAATAGCTTAAGGCACACACTGCTACAAAATTGTGCAGCAATCCATTTTCTGCTTTAGCACAAGGTCATGGGTGTGAAGATTTTGAAGGTATGTATTGCATGAATCTCTCAGGCCATAGTGAATCTATACACAAAAGCATACAATGGTTAAAGGAGCACACTAATAAAATCCAGCAAGAACTTAGCCCCTTAGATGATTGGCTTAGAATTATGTTTGGGGACATTCCATCATGGCTCCAAGGGTGTATTAAGGAAGGCCTAAAAATTCTCTTTTTAATTTTAGTAATATTGATTTGTAGTTGTATTATTTACTCTCGTGTTAAACAGAGCCTGTGTAAAGTTGCAGATCTAGCCTGGGTTGCTCAAAAAGAAAAAGGGGGAATTGTGGAAGTGTTTCTTGCTGACAGAGGACATGATTTGATAAACATAAGCAACCCATGCTGCGAAGAGTGTCCTTGAGCCCATCTCAGAGGCAGGAACTAAGGCAAGGAAACAGCCCCCACATCCAGCTGCAAGGAGGCAGGATCTGCTGACCACAGGAGGCTGGCCCTATAAATGTCTGCTTTAAGCCTTAACTTATCTGTGTCTCACACATAGCCTTAACCTATCTGGGCCTATCTGTACCAATCTTAATTAAGGTAGCTGAATATGCCTCTTCTAAGTTTGACATAAAAGGCACTGTATCACTGCAATAAAGGGAGGACGATTTAACCGCATTGGTAGATGTCGTTACTCTGTCCGTGGAATTTCACTGACAGGCATATAAAAAGACTGCTGCTATAGCAATAAACAGCTTTGGCTACTTTGATGTCTACATATCCTTCTATTGCTGTTTTGTCTGTCACAACTACAACAGCCATATACAGTGACATCCCAACATGATCTTCACAAGATAGCAGAGTCCAGTGAAGCTTGAGAGCAGCAGGAGTCTGGGAATATGGGACAAGAATTAATTGAAGAAGGAACTCTAGTTCTTGGCACTTGGAAGGCACTCTGGAAGCACCACAGGATAAAAGTAGGGAATTATGACCTATGGTGACGGTTTGAGGTGAACAACAGTACTACGGTACTGTCTTTAGCGTGACTGTGCAGCAGAAACTAGGACTCAGTTGTGGACTACTATATCAAAAGGAGATAGGGACCTTGTTGGGACAAAAAAAGGAGCAGGATAAAAAAGAAGCAAGATTTGAATTAAAGGATATGGACTTAGGAAATGAGGGATGTGTGCCTTTTTTTCCCTCTGCTCCCCCCAACCTGGAAGCTGCTGACAGAATAAAGAGACATAAAGCTGCTCAGAAAGATAAGGATACTAATGTGATCACTGCGCAAAAATATGCTAGCCCTCATATCATCTGAAACTTTCAGTATACTGGAAGAATCCAAAGGATATTAAGGAGGTACCACTTAAGTATCAGACCCACACTGAACAACTGAAAGAGCATAGGGATAAAGGTGAAATGGAGAAACTGAGTAATGATCGGCAAGGCTCTGATCCATTCAAAAATCAGGCAGTTAAGTAATTTACTGTTAAATACCCTCCTCTGCCTGTTGATAGCAAAGTGAAGGAGGCCTCCATACACTCGAAGGATGCACTAAAATCACACAATCCAAGTCTTTTGACTGGAGGGTCGTGCTGCTGTCTGCATGGGCCCTCTCATTGGACTTTGCCCCCTTATAATGTTTCCATCATCCTCACTTACAAGCACATTTTTGTCAGCAAGTTTGTAAGAAGTCTACTGAAGGAGAGGACTTGGACAGAAATGGGAAGCGCTCTTTGAAGCAGTTATGGGAGGTGATTCAATAGCAACTTTGTCAGATTCTCTAAAACAATCAAGGAGTGCTTGGACTACAGAAGAATCTGCTGATGAGGTGTTACATTTCACAGAGGTGCTAAATGGTTAATTAATGTTGTCTACAGCTGGAACTCACTCTCACCTGCCTAGTGAAATTCCTTTGCTTGTGATGGGGGAGTGGAGGATTTGGGCAAAAGGAAAGAGTGCTTATGCCAGAAAATTTATCATAGCACTGCCTGCCTGCAGCCCACCCCCACCTCAATGGCCTCAGATCACATCACAGAATCCGCTGTTAAAGAGTCAAAAGTTTTGAAAAATTGATGACTGTAACTGTCTGTTCCCCCATCCCCTCCCCCACCCTGATCAGTTTATGAAGAAACTGATTTTCTGTTTAGTTTCATTGCAGGTTGTTGCATCCCAGCATGGCTTGGCCTCCCCTCTTTCCTTCTCCATTTTCTTGCAGTTTTACTTTCTCTAGGAGCTGCCTTCACTTTTAATAGTTGCAGTGCTGGATTTATGTCCTAATGATAAAGAATGTTTTAGTATTGCGAGGGTGAAAATCCCGATAATGTTTTAGTTTTTCATTGTAATAGATCTTAGACTTTAAAAGTTAATGGATGAGATGGTTTTGGTAAGTACAAGATTCACAAGTGAAAGCAGGGGAATGCAAAGGGAAATACATAATACTAGTAATACCAATGGTAATAGGTGATAGTAATGGGGGTATGAGAACAATGGCAGTAATAAATAATGGGTAATTATAATAAGGGTTAAGTAATTAAAATAGAGTATGTTAAGTAGTTAGTAATTGTAATAGAATATGATAAGTGGTTAATAACTGTAATGGAATATTATAGTGGGAATAAGTCTGGACTAATTTTAATAGGATAAGTTGTAAACTTACAGGTTAATAATTCTCTTTTAGATTGACTGATTTAAAGCTTTTTTTCTGTATACCATGGTATTTTAAAGGAGCTCCATGTAATGCAATGTTTTCCTGTGTGTTTTTTTGTTTTGTTGTCAGAATTGATTCAGTGGTTTAACTTTAGCATAGTCTTTTAGTTTATGGACTTTTTGCATTAACATAGTTAAAGCCAAGAGTTCAGAATAGTGATATTATAGGACATTTTGGGTTTTTCTTTATATCAATAGTAATGCCTTAGGATAGGGATCATATTAATATTTAAAATTGACAAAGATTACTAGATTCATTTTTCACACACACAGAGCTGAGATTTCATTTGCAGCATGTTAGATTAGCTACTAGCCTTCTATAGCAGATATGTAAAAAGAGATGACACTTCAAAAAGATGGCTTAATACAGGCCACTGCAGGATCAAACATATCAGATTTGTGGAGCCAGCTATACATGTAACTGTTAGAATCATATAATTCTATTGCTTTTTCCTTTTTATGCCATAGAATTATTATAGTCAAGCTATGTAGTAGTTCCCACCCCATTTTCTCTTTTTTTCTTTTTGTCTTTGTTTAATAGGCCTATTAGAAATATATATATATATATATGGAAAGCCCCTTGATAAACTGAATAAACAAACTGAACTTTATGATAACAGGTATATAACATATATAACAAAAACAATAAACAGGGAATATATCAACAGGGAATATAAAACAACTTATTTGCAACAATCGACAGAATAATGATACTGGCAGCCAAAATCACTGTAGTAGTGAATAGGCAAACACGCAACAGTGAGAGGACAATCATTTTAGAGTGCATCAATCAGATGCACCACCTTGATCTCTTTGTGTTGAACTGTGCAACAAAGGACACAAATTCTCTCCCTAGAAGTAAAGTCCATGCAACAAGGGACTCAAGTTCACTCCCTAGAAGTAAAGCCTTGATCCTTTCAGAATCAACCATGTAAGTTAGACAAGCCTTTTAGCCTTAGTAATACCAACGTCACTGGTTGAGACAGAGAGTGAGCAGGTGACCATGTGAGACTCTCCTCTCTATCATGTAGTAAGGGCCTGAAAATCTAGGAGTTAACAACATTAGAGCAACACAACCAACCAAAGGAATTTTCCCACTTGTTTGGCTGTGGCACTGTAGGGAGGAAAAGTTTTCATCATTGGACTTGCTGGAGACACAAGATTTGGGAACTGGTCCAAGATTTGGCTCTGGCTAGTACCAGCTGCTTCCATTTCCATCTCCATCTCAAGCGATATGCATGTGCGTAACACCTCGCAGTCCAGATTTGGGACTGTGCACGCACAATCTCTCACCGCAGAAAGTAATAGTAAGGGAACTGGAAGCTTGCCCATTTACAATTCCAGCTTGCACAGGTGCTGTTACCCTCAAAGTCTCCGCCATGATGGTGTGACACACGCCAAAACTGAAAACCATCATGTGTAAAACCAGGCCCAGCAATCCATTAAAGTTTGCTTTATTGAATAATCAGGTGATGGGGTGGGAAAAAAAACAAACAATTAATATGAATAAGAACTATAGTATCAACTAACAACCAATTTAAACTGTTATTATCTGGTTTTGCATAAGTATAAAGCAAAGACACGTGCCAAGAAGAAGGAGGCGTGGAAACCAATATTCCAGTCACATATGCTAATCTCAGCTTCAGCATATCACAACAGCAGATTGGAAATCATGAAAAACTTCGCTATTTTGCTTTTGATATTGTTAAAATATATATATATTTATATATATTTTAGTATAGTATAAAGTATAGTAAAGTATAAACATTTGCTTGTTATCCTCTTTTATCTAGCTACAGCCTTATTCTATATTGTAATTGTCATAGGAGTTGTTTCCTTTGCCTGAACTGATGTATGTTTTAGGTTATGTTCCCTTTGTAACCGACCACCCTTTGATTTCCCTAATGCTTTCCCTGAACCACAAGATGAAACTCCAGTTTGAATGATATGAATGCTATGTTGTTAAATTGAGGATTGTTTGAATTGTCAAACTAATTATATTGTTGAAAGATGTTAACATTGTGCATAAGTCCCCCTTTCTCCCCTTTTCCTTTCCCTCTTATGCCCCCTATCCTCTCCTCTTTTTTTTCTTTTCTGAAAATCTTTACTGAGATGTTGGTCCATGGGGTGGATGTCAGAGACCGAGATAAACAATATGTTCCAATATCTCAGAAAAAAACTTGGTTTGAGCTATATTTCTGAGAAATGCTAAGTGAGCATCCTGTTTATACTCACTGTCTTGAAAATCCCCTCCTGCATGAGCTCAGACCCCCATGAGCTCCCCAATATGCAACAACTGGACAAGAAATCAACTGGGGAGAGCAAAGTGAGTTTGTCCATCCTGTCACCTATCACACTTAGGAGGTGAAGGCTTCCTGTTTTGACAATTGATGCTGATTCTGACTCAACCACTCATGCCTTAACTACTCTTAAACTAGGATGCTGGTTGACAAAGCAATCAAATAGCACTTTTTAAGCATTAAGTGCATTAAGTGAGCTTTTCTTAGATGTTGATTCAGTACAACATGCTACCTTGCAAAATAGAGCTGAAATTGACTTCCTGTTATTGATGCATGGACATGGATGTGAGGAGTTTGAGGGAATATGTTGTATTAATCTGACCATACAGTTTCAATACACAAGCACGCTCAAGAACTTCGAGATGGACTCTTGCACCTTTAGGAAGAATATGCCAACTCAGTGGATTGTTTAATGGATGGGGTCTCACAGGTTGGTTTCTGTCTTTAGTTAAAATAGGGATTGTTGTACTTCTTGTAATTGTCACTGTTCTCCTAATGCTACCCTGCCTGACTGGTCTGCTGCAAAGGGCTCTGCAGCACATCAATCAGTCTGTGTTTGTAGCTCAAAAACCAAAACGAGGAGTTGCGGGAACCAAGGAAGGGAATTAGCTAGAGTGCATCCCTGTGTACCCTTGATACAGGAATATTAAGGTTAGAAATACAGTAAGCTGGTAAGCTCACCTTGAGAAACATTTGTGCAGAAGCATAGTAAATTTAGAACAAAGAACTCAAAGTAATCTGTGCCAAGATAGTCAGCACCTCACTGTTATCCAATAAGAATATTAAAACCAATATTTTATCCAATCATTGTATTCCACAACTTGTAGAGTTACCACAATTTGTAGAGTGCCATATAAAAAGACTTCTGCTGTAGCAATAAACAGCTTTGGCTACTTTGATGTCCACATATCCTTCTATTGTTCTAATAATGTTCTGTAACAGCCAGACTTTCAACTCGTCAAATGCTTTCGTACCATTCTAAGATGTTATATCTTTAAGCAAAGAAGCATGAATAAAAATCCATACTGTAAATGCAAACTGTATTGATAAAAAGTTGTAATAGTTAAAGTTGGGAGTGAATTCATCAATGCCTTCTTCTCTTCAGTCTCTTGCATAGACTGAAATCATCTTATAAACTTCAGTTTGTCACAGAGGGGAATTCTGCCACCCAGGCCGGTTTGTGATGAAGGGGAGAAATTAATTTGTGCGAGATAATTATGCATAAAAATACATATTTATTACATCAAATATTCTGAACTCTCAGCACCTCCAAACACTATATTTAATATTAAATGGATCTTTTCATGGTTATGGGTTGACCTTATGGGAATAATAACACAATATGGCTTATTAATAACTATATTACAATAACTAGCATACAACTATTAACAGACTATTAACAGAGAGAGAGGTTTCAGTATCACAGTATCACAGTATCACCAAGGCTGGAAGAGACCTCACAGATCATTAAGTCCAACCCGTTACCACAGAGCTCAAGGCTAGACCATGGCACCAAGTGCCACGTCCAACCTTGCCTTGAACAGCCCCAGGGACGGCGACTCCACCACCTCCCTGGGCAGCCCATTCCAGTGTCCAATGACTCTCTCAGTGAAGAACTTTCTCCTCACCTCAAGCCTAAACCTCCCCCGGTGCAGCAAGTACCACTTTGGGGTCAGTATACCATTTGCCCAGCAGGGTGGGCTGAAACACTTTCTGCTCTATGGCAGGAGGCTAAAGATATTACAGAGGTATTAAAGCTTTTACTCACAATTCTGGTTAATCATCAATAATCATTAATCACCCTCTGGGTCTATGTCAACAGCCTATTTACCTAGTGTCCAAACCTCAGGGGAACTTTGCCCATGGACTTAGAGGCTGGAAATCTTCCCAGCTTGAGGGGAAAGGAAATCTTTCCAGCTCTAGGGGAGATGAATAATCCTTCCGGCTTCTGGGGAGAGGATGCAGTCATCCCAGCTATCTGGGGAAATGACTCTTCCCAGCTGTCTGGGGAAATGATAGTCTCTGACTTTGTTCTCCTGGTGAAGATGCTTTGTCTGCCTTGTCTCCTGGCTCCTTCTGGATGCTTTGTCCAGGGACTGGTCCGGGGACTGCTGGCAGGACCTCTGCAGGAGAAGGGATGCCGTGCAGTCTGAGCACGGTTCTCACACTGGCTGGCAGGCTGATCGCATGTGCAGACAAGAGAATCTGCTCCTGCTATCTTGGCAGCAATGGCTCTTACCAGATAATGATGGCAGCGGGCATACACGGCTGCATAGGAGTCTGTGCCTCACAAATATATAGGCAATACAGGACCAAATCCTGATTAGCTCACAAAAGCTGGCTGGGAGATTCTGTCTCCATAATAGCATAAGCAAAGGCCCGTTAGTCTAAATCTAATAATAACAAGGTGTGCCCAAATGTTAGCGATCATGAGTAGGGGGACCCAAGCATGGGGCCTGAGCGTGAGTGTGAGCACACTGGTGAAGCGAGTGCATGAGTCAAAGCAAAAGAGGCAAAAGAAGCAATGGAGGGGAAGCAAGCAGAAGCAAGCGAGAGCACGTGTGCACTCCCATTTATGAACTGTGGGCGTGAGATTGATTGCCTAATTGGCCACCAGTGACCAATCAGTTTGGCACTCAGCCAAACAACACCACAATAGGCTAAATCACTTGCTTTGTACCTCCAAATATGGAGAGAGCATAGGCTAGGCCAACAGCATGGGCTTATGCAATCTGTTTACAACCTGCTTATATAACTTGTTTACTACCTGGACCTTTAGGCAGGCCAGACTCTATGGCATCTAGGCCTGTTGTACCCTTTTGTGCCTTTAATGTGTTTACCCCTGGTTTGGGCTTCTTTACCCCTGGTTTGGGGATGAAAACATGTTTGGGCAGGCAAGGCAAAGTAAGGCATAAAATAAGCCTATTTTCGGGCCTACAGGCCCTCCACAACACAGTTCAAGCGTGAAAATGGTTATTCTCCAATTATCTCTCAGTATATGCAGTATGTGTTTCCAGAGTGTGGGTGTGTACAGAGTATTCAATGACTTTACCAAAAGGATTTCTGTATTGTCTTATTGCAAATATGACTGAAAAGCACCAAGTATACTCTACTTTTAACTTAAAATCAACACATGTGCTGTTCACTGCTAAAGGAATTCCTGGAGAGTTTTCAAAGATACAGTTTCAGATGATGAAGCAATCTTTACCATTCAAGAAAAGGACACAATCTTGATGATCATATTCATAAAAAATGTATAATGTGTTTACATTATAAAAGAAATCTCCTGAGTTGCTCTCTCTTGAGCTTGCATTTAAATACAGCTATTGTAAATTCCTCATAAAAACCAAACAAGCAGACAAAATAAACAAAAAAAAAAAAAACAAAAAACCAAAAAACCCCAACCAACCACCACCAACAACAAAAAACACAAACCAACAAAACACAAAAAACAAAAACCCCAATCATTTCTGAAGAACCAGACAGCCAAAGAACTCTTTTTTCTCAAACACTGTGCCACATACCTTTCCACTGATGGGATCAGTGGCTGAATTTACTACCACGTATTAGGTAGCCAAATGAGCTTTATCATTCTTTGAAATATATATGGTATATATTTATTGTAAATTTTTAGACATTGATAATTCTAACACTTAGAGATTAGGTTAAAAAGGGAAAGTACATCAGTAAACAACATATCCTAAACAAGTCCATGAAATATCAGCAGTAAGGGAACAATAAACTCATGGGACTCTTTATACCCAGGCACATTGCCATGTCCCTGGCATACCGTGAATCAGACTAGGATTGGTGTAATTCCTGTACATACTTATTTTGTATACATCTGTGCCCTCCTTTATGAGCTGACATCACAGACTCACAGAACAGCTGAGACTGGAAGAAACCTCTGGAAGCCAACTGGTCCAACCCCCTGCTCACACTGAGTCACTTATGAAAGGACTCTATCCAGTCTGGAGCCTCTCTGGGTCCCAGGTCAATGATGTAAGGAGAAGGTTTCCTTCTCTACTGCATCCCTCATATTATTACCCACTGTTAATCTTTCAGGTAGGTAACAACAAAGTAACAATAGGAAATCCAATGAAGAGAGAGTTCAAGGCTGTGGGATGACTGGTTATGGAATTGGGAGCACAAGCAATATTCTCTTCTGTCCCTTCAATAAGCAGGGAGCACAAGCCATGTTCTCCTCAATCCCTTCAGTAAATAGGAAGGCCAGCAGATCAGTCACAGAATCATAGAATCATTAAGGTTGGAAAACACCTTTTTAAGATCATTAATTCCAACCATAACTGAGCTATCATGACCATTGAACTCTGTGCTGAAGTGTCACATATATATACTTCTTGAACACCTCTAGGGATGGCCACTCCACCACCTCCTTGGGCAGCCTGTTCCAAAACCTCACTACTCTTTCAGTAAAGATTTTTTTCCTTATATCGAATCTAAATTTCTCGTGTCACAACTTAAACTCATTTCCTCTCATCCTATTGATAGTTACTTGGGAGAAGACACCAACTACAACCTCCTGTCAGGTATTTGTAGAGAGTAAAGACACCTCTCCTTAGGTTCTCCTTAGGTTTCTCTTCTCCAGACTAAACAATGGCAGCTTTCTCAGCCACTCCTCTTATAACATGTGTTCCAAACCCTTAATCAGTCTCACTGCACTTTCTGGACATGCTCTTGAACCTCAATGTCTTTCTTATACTGTGGCGCTCAGAACTGAGCACAGTACTCAAGTAGTGGTCTCACCAGACCTGAGTACAGGGGAGCAATCCCTTCCCTGCTTCTGCTGGACACACTTTTCCTTGACACAGGCCAGGAGGCAATTTGCCTTCTTGATCACCTGGGCACACTGCCGGCTCATGTTCAGCCAGCCATCCACCAGCATCCCCAGATCCCTTTCCATCAGGCTACTTTATAGCTACCCTTCCCCAAGCCCAAGCACAGGACCCAACATCTGGTCTTGATGAACCTCATCCCACTGGCCTCAAGCCATCAATCCAACCTGCCCAGCTCTCTCTGCAGTGCTTTCCTACCCTCAAGCAGATCAACACTCCCTCTCAATTTAATATTGCTTGCAAACTTGAGGATGGTTCACTCAATCCTCTCATCCAAATTATTAATAAAACCCCAGGAAATTTAGGCACTTCTTGTAGGCCATGTGCTCCAAGACCTTCACAAGCCTTCTCTAAACAAGCTTCAGCACCTCAATATCCTTCCTATGGTGAAGGGCCCAGAACTGAACACAATACTCAAGATGTGACCTCACCAATGCTGAGTACAGGAGGATGATCACCTCCCTGTTCCTGCTGGCCACAGTGTTTCTAATATAAGCCAGGATGCCACCAGCTTTTGTGGCCACCTGAGCACACTGCCAACTCATATTCAATTGAATATCAGCCAATATTTCCAGATCCCTCTTCAAGTCTCCACGTTCCAACCACACATCCCAAGATCTGTGGCTTACCATGGGTTTGTTGTGACCTAAATGCAGGACCTGACCTTATTGAACTTCATACAATTAGCCTTTGATCTAACCTGTCCAAATCCTGTTGTAAAGCTTCCCTACCCTCTAGCAGATCAACAAAGCCACCCAGCTTGGTGTCATCTGCAGACTTGCAGAGGGTTATTCAGTGATTCTGTCCTTGTTTTGTACTGGAGATCCCAGAACTGGAAAAAGTACTCCAGGTGTTGCTTACCAGTTCTGAGAATAGGACAAGAATAACCTCTCTTGATTTACAGACAATACTTTGTCTAATTCGACATAGGATCACAGAATCACAGAATCACAAAATGTTAGAGGTTGGAAGGCACCTTGAAATATCACCTAGTCCAACCCCCCTGCCAGAGCAAGATCATTGTCCATCTTATGATGAGGATGCATCGCTCCATTTCTTTCACTGGATGGGAAAAAAATACAACAACAAACAAACCCACTAGTTTTTTGGTTTTTTTTTCGTTTTTCCCCTTAAATGTGATGACTTTATTTTCTGATTTTGTAGAAGAATCCATCACGTCTAAGCCAAGCCCTCTAAAATTAAGGAGAGTATCTTCCATATGACTTGTGCCTTTCCTGTGTAACAGGTCCTCTGTACTGATAACCTATTTTAGTTTTTCCCATCAGGTTAAATATTTCTCTGAGGCACACAGGACTCTGAGACTAAATGAATGTCCTATCAATTTTCTGACCTCTCGTAAGTGATAAGTTTCATTCTCTCTGTAGTTATGGGGGAGGGAGAGGAGTGATGGATGACAATGAAAAAGCTGTTAGAAAGGGAAAAAGGAGCTTACAATACCTCTTCAATGTGAAATTATCTACTTTCAGTGATAGTCTTGGGTGATAGATGCACAATTATTTCGTATAATCTGATTTTATTTTCACTCTTTCTGTTTTACCTTCTCTCTTCATTAAGCTGCTGCTTGACGTAGCTTCTCTATATGTGTCTCCACATTTGTTTAATTTACCTAGATAAGCTTTTCTGACATGGTAGATATGTCCAGCATTTTTAAAACCTGTATATTTATTTCCTTTGCTTTCTGCAGGGAGAGAGACAAGATGAGGAAAGCAAGAAATTTTTCAACAGAACCATTTAAGTCTTAGTTGCATTCTTGAAGTACATAAAAGCAGATATATTTAAGAAAGACTAATACATACATACCTATATTCACAAAGAAACCACACTGACCGGGGCAAAGGCAGGGGAACAGATGTATCAGGACTGTGCTTCTAACCCAGTGAGTGAGGTGTCCAGATGAGTGACATATGTTCCGTCTCATGGTGCTCAGGAAATTTGTGGCCTGACTCACTCTCACTCCGAGAGACTCCCGTTCATAATTTTTGCAGCAGAGTCAATGTGTCTACATTCTTCTTGGCAATATTTCCCACCTACAAAACTGGTAACTATCTTTACTTTTTAGAATTTTGGGTTTTTCTCTATGTACAAATCAGTGTATGGTTTATTTTTCAGTTGCTCTCTGAGCACTCAGTCCTGGGAAGAGTAAAAAACAGACTAGAAATACTTCGACTCGAACTGCAGACTAAAGTAAATGGAGATGAAAGCTACTGAGGAGTAATTACTGACAACACAATGAAACCAAGATCCTGAGACATTCATTTTTCCTAACTGACCATGCTGAGATGGGAATATCTTCTGAAGCTCAAGTATTTAGGATTGTTTCCTAATCTCTTCCACTTTCTTTGTGGTGGAGTTGATATGCTATTTTGTTAAACAAAGAACGTATTTGGCATGTGTGGACCTCATTTGTCTTCCTGTAAGTAGTAGCTTAAATGATTCTAGATTATTTTTATGTGTTTGATGTTTTGTTCTTTCTTGTGTTGGTATCTGTTGGTTGAGGTATTGGGTTTTTTTTTCCTTCTGAAGGCTGGGGGGGAAGGGTTGTGCATTTTTTTGTTTGGTTGGTTTGATTTGGGTTGGGTTTTTTGGCATGGTTGGTGTTGGGGTTTTTTTGTGAAGGGTTTTGTTTGGTTTGTTGGTTCGTTGCTTTTTAACATCAGTAAAGATGCTGAGTATCTGGTGCACTTTCCTTTACCAGTGGATGTAAAAGCAGCATTTGACCACCTAAATATTTTGTTTGTCAGCTTGCTGAGGTCACTGTTTAAATTGCATGTGAAATTCTGTTATGTAGGTGATAAACTGGGGAAGAAATAAAGCAAGAAAAAAATCATCTCATATAACAGTCCCTGTTAGTTTTGACAGCAAACCAGGTGAGCAGCCAGGACAGATAAGCTGACAGCTGGATTGTAATGGTGGAGGACTTTGCCACAGAATTAATGATACTTTCAACATAGCACCTGCAATCAGGACCAGTGTTGAAGTGTAGCTGCATGTGTAAAATATTGACAGTGTTCTGCATTCCCTGCAATAGATGAACTGTCATGTGAGTGGGAAACATTATAAATGAGGCAATGCACTTTTGAAGTGCAGTGCTATTTTAAAAGTAAATACTGAACTCAGGGACTTGGAGAATGCTATAGATGGATTAGTTATGGACTAAGGGGTTTTTCACCTTTTTCTGGAGTAAGATTCCACCACATGTGGACTGAGACTGAAAGCTTATTAGCTTGCCAATTATTTTATGTAACTTGAATGAACAGAAACAATGGACTTACACAATGGAATTACAAAATAATTTTATTTGAAAAATATCTCCTGGTGTCACCTGATCAAAATCCCACTCAAAAGGGAATTTTGAAGTTACATTAGGCTGCTCCAAGTATCCAGTCTTTCTAGAAATGAACATTCCATAGCTTCTCTGGTAAATCCTTTTTAGTATGTAACCAATCTCATTGTGAACAAGTGCTCAGATTCTACCTGACACAAAGCTCTTCTAGGGGAATCACACACTAATTCTCATCAAGAAGATCAGAATTTAACAAGCAAAGAGGCCAACATTGTCCTCTACTGATTCTAGTGGTCAACATGTTGTCTTCCCCAATATGATTAATTTCTGCTGAGCCTGTCAAAAGTTTCCCTTCTTTTCTTAAATATATAATTAATGGAGATGGGTGGAGAAGGTAGCTGAGAGCAAGGATGAAGGAGAGCTTTTTATTTTTCTTCTTTTGCTGACCAGTTAATAAAGACAATTTCCAGAAAACAGAAAGTTCTTACATATGAACAATCTCTAAGAGTGAATCTAATTGAATATATTCATCACTCAAAATATATCTGTTTTGAAACCTTTAATGAAAAGGGAAAGTTTTCTCTTACTTGAGCATCACATAGTTTATCATTTGAGTTTCCATTGGCCATATTAGAATTCAGACAAATATCTGCATATTTTAAATGTCTGCCTGAATACTGAGATAATTTGTCAATGTCTGCACTGAATTGTTAGTCAGACAGAGTCATGCACATTATTTGAGATAGAAAATGAACTGTTTGAGTTGCTATGGTTACAGCCATGGAGAAGATAAATTTGTGCAGCTACTATCTATCCTGAGGGGGTGGGGAAAGATAACTGAAAAACTGGAAGTTAGTCCAGCACATGAGAATAGAGTCAGAACTGAAACAGAGATTTACATGTGCTTCTCATTATATAGGTAAAAGACAAAATGCATCCATAAAAGAAAAAAAAAAATATTGATGGATGTTTTCATTACACTCTCCTCTAAATTTATGCTGTAATTTATACAAGTCAGGTTGTGGTAAACAGGCTGCTCAACCAACAGTATCTGTTAATATGGACAGTTGTCTGATTTAGAATAACATGATGGGGTAATGGTTCCCTCTTACAGAATTTCTGCTAAGATTTTTTAGAAATAGCTAAAAATGCAGAATAATAGAATCATTTATGTTGGAAGTGATTTCATGAGATTATCTATTCTCACCTCCCCGCTCAAGTAAGGTCATCAGCAGCAAGCTACCCAAGACTGTGTCCAGTCAGACTTTTACTGTTTCCAAAGATGGAGCCTCCCTGACCCCTCTGGGCAATGTATTCTAGTGCTTGACAGTTCTCACAGTAAAAGGGATTTCCTTCTATTAACATGAAAATCACTGGTTTTTAGTTTGTACTCATTGCTACTTGGTCTCTTACTGGACATCACTTAAAAAAGCATGACTGTCCCCTTCCTTCTCTCCTGTTGGGCATGCTGGACTCAATCCCCTCATCCAGATCA